>WBNH01004026.1:0-43689 GCA_013401255.1 Urocolius indicus
ATGTCAAACCATGACACAGGTCCAAGAGAAAACTTTGATTTTTATACTCACTTGCCTTCTTTCAAACTCCTTGAAAATGGGTAATTTTAAAAGGCTTCTACAAACCCATCCTTTCTTTGTTTTCTCTCTTCCTAATATTCAGAAAAATATAGAGAAATTAGGATTCCCTCGATTCCTAAACATTGCTAAGACTTTGAATGCACTTATTTTTCATTACCAAATTTTTTTCCGTATAGAATAATTAACCAAGATTAAAACTCCCTCTGCTCTGGAATGTATCACAGAATCACAGAATGGAAGGGGTTAGAAGGGACCTCTAAAGATCATGTAGTCCAACCCCTCTGTTCAAGCAGGTCCACCTAGATCAGATCACACAGGAATATGTCCAGGTAGGTTTTGAAAATTTCCAGAGAAGGAGACTCTACACTTCACCTGGGAATCCTGTTCTAATACTCCCTCACCCTCACAATAACTAAATTTTTCCTTAAGTTTAAGTGGAACTTTTTGCATTCCAGCTTATATCCATTAACCCTAGTTCTATCACTGGATACTACAGAAAACAGTTGACATCCCATACTCTTGACATACACCTTTCAAATACTGGTAAGTATTAATGAGATCCCCCCCTCATTTTCCTCTTCTCCAGGCTAAACAGCCCCAGGTCTCACAACGTTTCCGTGTAAGAAAGATGCCTCAGTCCCCTGATCATCTTGGTGGCCCTGCACTGGACTGTCTCCAGAAGTTCTTTGTCCCTCTTGAGCTGAGGAGCCCAGAACTGAACACAGGACTCCAGATGAGGCCTTACCAGGGAAGACTATAAGGGGAGTACAACCTCCCTCAGTGTGCTGGCCACACTATTCTTGGTGCATCCCAGGATGCTATTGGTCTTGTTGGCCATGAGGGCACCTTGCTGGCTCACGATTAGTTTATTGTTAACCAGAACTTCCAGGTCTCTCTCTGCACAGCTGGTCTCCAGCAGGTCAACCTCCAGCCTGTACTGGGGTTGTTCCTTCCCAGATGCAGGACTCTGCCCTTGTCCTTGTTGATCCTCATGAGGTTCCCCTCTTCTTGATTCTCAAGTGGGCCGAGATCCCACTGAATGGCAGCACAGCCTTCTGGGCAATCAGCTGGTCCTCACAGTTTGATGTCAACATCAAACTTGCTGAGGGTACACTCAGTCCCCTCATCCAGGTCATTGGTGAAGATGTTGAACAAGACTGGTCCCAGAACCAGTGCCTGAGGAGCTCCATTGGCCCCAGGCCTCCAACTCAATTCTGTGCCACTGATCACAACGCTCTGGGCTCTGTCATTCAGCCAGATCTTGAGCCACCTCACTGTCCACTCATCCAAGCCACACTGACTGAGGTTTTCCAATGAAGATATGATGGGAGACAGTGTCAAAAGGCAGTATCCATATGTTTTGTTATTTTGTTAAGCTCTTATTATTTTGTTATTTTTTAAGCTCCTTCAGAAATTAAAATCTTAGCCTGGTAAGTAGCCCATGTATGTGAGAAAAATGTTCAAGGCAAGGCATCAATAATCTATGTAGGGAAATACATTAAATCATGTTGTTGTGCCCTCTGTCACATACTCACTGTCAGCCCTCACTCTGTATATTTTTGTAATATTATTTTTTAAAACGTCCATTAATTTAGCTTATTAATATGTTTTCCAATTCATAAATGAGTTTTATGTCTGATCATTTATATTCCTTCATTATCTTTTAAAAAAGTCTTCCATCTGAACAAACGTAGTAACCAAAACTGATGTAAGAGAATGAATACAGATATTCTCATTCCTGTAGGAACATAAATTAATAGCATCATTTTTAAGTACAATTACAATGTCTTCATGGACAATTTTTTCACTTTTTCATGGAATCATTTATCTGGAGAACTGATGATTTCATCAGATCAGTAGCTCTACTACACTGTCCAACTCCAAGAGTGCAGAGAATATGGCTTGTGTGCGCATTCCTGGCACAGATGTGTTTGACCCTGAAAGAACATAGTAAATCTGATGCAAGTTAATAGGCTCATTGTGCATCTGCAAGTGACCTGGGCCAATGCTGTCAATACAAAATCACAGTAACTGGACTATCTGTCAATTGCTTGATGGCATTACTGACTTTAATGGAACCTGAATTGTAGCTACTTAATTTAGACATTAAAGATGAGGAATATGGAATACTGAGTGAAGTCTTACTTGTGTTAACTAATTTGTGTTAGTGGTAGTTCTAGGGACAGCAATGAACAAGCAAAATCATGTTTGCATTTTGTGGTCCTCCAGAACCCACACTTTATGCCTTTTGTGATCTGAGAGAGATAACTAAGATAAACAAGTTTATATATAATGTAAGGTAACATATAATGTTTTTAAAGGGATCTGCAATACAATGCAAAATGCCTTAGGAGCCCATAAATAAATAAATAAAAATTAGAAAGTTACAGATGCAGATATACCCTATATATAACACCACTGTCTATTAATTCTGTCACAATGACCTGCCTGTCTGAATACCTTACTCACTACAATGCAATATAAATAAACTACAGCCATCATCATGAGTACATAGAAAACCATTCTATCTGCTTTTTAGATAACAAAGTCAATAATTTAGATAAATAAGAAATAAATACACCTGATAAAGAGATTTCACAAATTTGTTTCTATTTTTGGAACTTCTATCGTTCTTTTGCAAAAATGTGTATTGCTGAGTTATGAAATACCGGAAATAGACATTTATAATGAAAGTATATGCGACACTGTAATAACTTCAAAATCATGTTCCTACAAAACATGCTTTAGTTCTTGTTGCACTTAGAGCAATTCTATTCTGTTTCCTTTGCTCCTCTGATTCTTAGGCTGTCTGTTCTTCTAAGCTGACAAAATATGTTGAAACACTGTAAACCTTTATGTCTTCCTGTTCTCATGTCATAATAAATATTCTATGGTAATGTGATACATAAAATGTGAAAAATATTTTTTTCCCTCTTATTTCTAGAAGAAATGTGAAGAAAAGTGTTCTAGAGAAATTGCTGTCAAATTATCTGTCATTTCTTTGTGTATTAGTCATTGCACTGGTGTCAGTTCCCAAATTAAAATAATATTACTCATTTCTGTTTATTAACAGATATCATTTTTGTCAATGCCAGTAATCCCACGTACAAAATCACCTATGTGAATGCTCAAAAATACCCCAAATCAGAGCTTTTTAATTTTTGTTTTTCATCTTGACTGATTCAGCTCCATAGGGAAGTTTACATCTAGTTAGTCCTACAAACATTATTCCACTCCTTGGGAAGGAAACTAATTTTTTGTTGTTGTTGTTAGAGTTTGATTTTATGCTGACTTTTCTGAGGGACTGGCTGTATTCTAAGGTTGTGAAGTAAATTTCCTTAGCTGAAGATTAATACAGGCAACTGCCTCATATCAGTTATAGAGCTTAAAACCATTTAAAACTTCATGAGAGACATGCTTCAGTGCAGTAAATTTTAATGAGGCTTTTTTTTGTTGTGTTATGGACAAACAAATACTGTTTCAGTCTTCAACAGGAGTTAAGTGAATCAGTTTTTGTTGTGGTATACAGTAGAATGAGAGAAGTTTGTTGGGAATCTGGCTGCAGATGCATAATTTTCCAGGATGAGCTTGTGAGGAGACCACAAGAAACAGACTTGTCTCTCCTGATCGGCTAAGAATGCTGCATTGGCTATCGATCTGTTATGAAGCAGCATGAGGATCATATCAGTTAATTGGTACTATTAATACAGTTTTCTTAATTGCTTAGGAAAACTGTAGATAAGATCTTAGCAGGTTGTATGGCAGACTAAGTAAAGGGAAATGTATTACAAGAAGTAGCATGTCTTGAACTGTTTGACCTAATTGTCAAGCAAGGTGACTGAAGGTATGAGAGTCTCATAATGAGCACTGATATTTCTTCCAACACAAAATTAGCATCAAATAAATGGTGAGATCCTTAAGGTTTCTTTTTTCAATGTATTTCCTCTTTCTGTTCTACTGCCAGTGTTGGGTTGCAGGAAAAGCAGATCTAATTTTCCAGTATGTTTTCTCAATATTGATATTGGAGATCATAGATATTACAACTTTCAAGACAAACAGACAAGGCATTTTCCTGAAATCCTAAAACAGAAAATAGTAACACAAATTGTAACATTTCTGTCATAAATTATTTTCCTTTTGTCAAATACATGTATCTTCATTACATAAAATTAAAAGGGAAAAATGATAGGTTTTATCAGATTATTAATTCTAATCTTAAATATAAAGTACCATCTTCACAAGTACATAAATTGTCTGTTCTCATACCCCTGTAATAATTATTAGTTTTTAGCCTTCAACAATAAAGTAATTTCTAAACTTTTTTTTTTTTTCTTTGAACTGGACATTCCACATGGTCTTTGTATATAGTAGGACCAGATTTTTATAACTTGTTGTTTGCACAAAATGCCAGTAAATCAGTACAGTTTAGCTGTTATGAAACAATCCTATTCTTCCAACTATGTAAATTGCTAGTAAATTTACAAAGGAGCTTGTGATGTCAAAAATCATGTAAAAACCTCAAAGATAAAGAAAAACATTGCTGTAAGCTGTAATTTTTCTATATTGAATTCAAAATGGGAGTATGTATGGTTATTTACCATTTCATTAGTATCTCAGAGCAATAAATGTATGCAGATCTGAAAATCATAGAATGGTAGGGTTGGAAGGGACCTTTAGAGATCATCTAGTCCAAACCCCTGCAGAAGCAGGTCTACCTAGATCAGGTTGCATAGGAATATGCCCAGGTGGGTCCTGAAGACTTCCAAGGAAAGAGACTTCACAATGCCTCTGGGTAGCCTGTTCCACTGCTCCATCATCCTCACAGTAAAATAGTTTTTTCTTATGCTTAAATGGAACTTTTTGTGTTCCAGCTTTGTCCCGTTACCCTTTGTCCTGTTGCTAGCTACAATACAAAAACAGAATGCCCCAACCTCCTGACACCCATCCTTTAGATATTTGTAAATATTAATCAGATTCCCCCTCAGTCTCCTCTTCTCTAGACTAAACAGCCCCANTTAACAAAAATACTTTACTACAACTCACTTGCTTTAGCTACATATGTTTAATAAAAATCAGGCTGTGTCATTAGATTCATATAATCATTACAAACTCGTTGAATTACCCTCCAATGTCCAAAGATTCTACCATAAAATGTGAGGCTGAATTACAAAATAAAATTATGATTCAAACTCCTCACTGTAAGAGAGAATCAAGGAAAAAAATATATGTTAAATTTTCTAACATTAAAGAACTCAAGATAGATAATGGATGTCATTGTTGAGGACTACCAGTTTGAATTGAATGTCTAATGTAATAAAGAGCTACCTTAAAGTAGGTGTTAATTTATGTCAGGAATAATGAAAAAAAAATCTGTTTGGTTAATATTGTTTCTGATTTAGCACTTAAGTGGGCTGATCCAGGAAAAAACATAATTACATATTTTGAATTTACCAAGATTTTCAGATCTAAAATACCCTGAGTTTCAAAATCAATAAAAGACAACCTGACCTTATTTTTAGAATATCGCAACTGTGTGATTCCTATGGACTTGAATGACTGTCTTTGAAAATATCTCTAAATGCACAGCACACCTCTCAGTTTGCTATCCATGTCATATATAAAAATGAACATGTCATACGAAGATTTGAAGATTTATAATGAATCAAAGATCACACATGTAGACACATAAAAAAAGTCAGATCAGTGATGTTTATCAACTTATCTGTGATGAATGAGGGCAGTTAGCTGTGCTATGGTGATTTTAGCCTCTTTTTGTTTATAGATGATCCTACTATTTTCTCTTAAACATGTAATTGCTGAATGCATTTATAGTCTTTTTACAGTGAGGAGACTAATGTTATTTACTATCTCTTCTAAGCCTTAGAAGGAGATACTCTCTACCACTAAACCATAATATTTAAAATTATTCTATATTTTCTTTATGTCAGTCTTTACAAAGGTGGCTTTGCTCCAGCAAACAAAATTGGACCTGGAAGTTTCTATTCTGTGATTAATGTCCTATCAAATTCTTAAAAACTAAAGAGAGGCATTGACAGAAAATGGAATTATTACAGCAGTGTTAAAACTCATGAAGTTGCAAAGACTGGAAAGCATGTGTAAAATTTGAAAGTAAATATTTTTATGTGTTCCATTTTTAAATAAATGCCTTCATTTCTTAGATATTGAGAGATATTGAGATAACTTCTCCCAGTCTTAGAGTTTAACATTAAACTCTGTTGTTTATTGAAAAGGCCTGCATTTTAAGCAATATTGAGTAGTTGCATGTTTCTTTTTTTTGTTTGTTTGTTTTTTCTAAGTCATGTGTAAGTTCAATAAGGCTTTATTTCTGAACAATAATTTTTCCTAATAAACATTTCTGTACTATTGCTATGCTTTGTGTGGTTTTAAACAGACCAAAGTCATGATTAATAGCAATAACTCTAGTAAACTTTCTGTCTAGATGACATCACCACACTAAGCCTTCAGCTTCTTGCATATAAGTGAAGCCTGGTTCACAGCAGAGAGAAGAAGCATATGGTGAATTTTATTAGTCTTCTGAGGCAACTTGAAAATCCCAGGGGCTTCTGTGACTGCTTCTTTTCCTATTATAGCCACAATGTTATAGAAACCATACCTAATATAGTAGAATGACGAGAAAGATGCACATTATCCTTGCATGAAGAAGGTGTATTATGCAGTTATACCTTGGTGCCACACTGAGAGGAAAACTTAGACAATAAATGCCACAAAGCATGTGAGCAGCAGGGAAGCATGAGTACAGTTCTGGTAAAGTGCTCTAAAGTGAAAATCAAAGTAAGAAGATAAAAGCAGATATTAGTCTGAGCTTTTTAATCAGGTGCCTGGAGCAAAGCTGTAGCAAGAATGATAAAGCTGTGACTATGTTATGGTACAGAGGGAGTACTGCAGTCAAACAGGTTGTCGTGGTTTGGCCCACCTAGCACAGCAGCACCACGACAGTCCCTTGCTCAGTGCTCCCATTCACCCCCACCTTCATTAGGATGGTGGAGGGCCCAGCGAAATGGGAGTAAAAAGATAAGCAAGGTTGTTGTGGATTAAAACAAGGACAGGGAAGGCTTACTGCCAATTACGGTTCCGGGCAAAACAAACTCCAGTACTCGACTTAGAGAGGAAAGTAGGAAAGTTTATTCTACAAGAAACAGAATGGAATAAAAGCAAAAGGGAGTAGGATGATGAGAAAATTACAACCAGCACTTTAAGATCTCCCTCCCCCATCCCTCCTTTCTTCCCGGGCCCAGCTCACTGCTCCCGATATCTCTACCTCCTCCCCCCTCAGCGGCTCAGGGGGGCAGGGAATGGGGAATGTGGTCAGTCTCTCACAGATGGGCTCTGCCGCTTCTGTCTTCTCAGAAGAGGATGACTCCTGGCATTCTTCCCCTGCTCCAACACGGGGTTCCTCCCCCGGCACAAAGTCCTTAGCAAACTTCTCTGGCATGGGTTGCTCCCAGCAGCTGCGGCTTCTGCCGATATGGGTTCCCTCTCTCGGGACAGAGTCCTTGGTAAATATCTCTGGCATGCATTCTTCATCACAATTGCAGTTTCTTCTACCGATACGGGGTCCCTCTCTCGGGACACAGTCCTTGGTGAATATCTCAGCTTCTCCAATTCTCTCCACAGAATGCAGGGGAGTCTCTGCTCTGGTACACCTCCTCCTCTCTTTCATCACTGGCCTTGGAGTCCGCATGGCTGTTTCTCTCATTGTTCCTACTCCTTGCACCACCACCAGCCAGAAGAAGAAGAAGGGACAGAAGAAAGAAGAAGCAGGAAAAAGATGGAGGAAAAGCAACCTCCTCTTCCGGCTTCTTCTTAAAAAGTGATCGTGGAGGCGCCTAATTGGCTCAGCCCCAGAAGTGGGTCTGGCTCAGAGCTGGGGAGAGTTGCAAACAACTTCTTACAGGCGCCACCTTTACAGCCCCTTCCCCCTTACCAGAAAAGGCTGTCATGTCAAACCATGACACAGGTCAATGGTAAAGTTAACTGTGGTGGAAATATTGAACATCCACCTTTCACCTTTGCAAATAAATCAGCAGGTTAGAAACTATTGTTAATTTATGAAATAGTATGCAACCTCACTGACTATGCAGATGGAAACTGTAAAAAGGCAATTTGAAAAGATCTCTGGTTTAGATAGGGTGTCAATAGAGTGAAATCAATAATGTGAATGTTGGCTGGCATTTTGAAACATCTATTTGCACCCAAGTTACAGGCATTTAGGAGAAAAAAACCACACAATTTTGCGCTAATGCTAGATAGCTTTGCTGATACATAAAGTACATAAATAAACAGCTGCATTTTGAGGAGCTGAGCTCTTGATTCTTGCCATTGAGCTACATACAGTCAAGCCTACAGTTTCTGGTCTCTAAATAAGTTTTCATGAAGAAATAATGAAGTAAACAGAAACCATTTATTTTTAAATCATCTTCAACACACAAGAGCAATTTACTTCCTAGGAGTCACATAAGATATTTAGGGAGTGACCTAAAAAATGGAATTACAAAAAGGATTGTCAGAATATGGGTTTTCAAATATCTCCTTTGTGTGAGCTCAGACCTTCCTCAGCTTCCCAAATGGGATCATACACTGGCAGCGGCTAACTATAGAATTTCCTGTTTACCCCAATGATGAGCCCCATTAGCCACACTCACTGGCACTCTGAAAGTGCTCTCTTCTGAGTCCTTTCAGAACAACCTTGAGAATGTAACTCCAGTGACTCCGCTACCTGAAGGATCTTCTCATTACTACAAGACAAACAAACTACCCCAAAGACAGAAGAAACCAGTTTCAAATTGTGTCAGCCCTCTTTGGAAATAACTCCATTCCTTGCAGTGTAGGACCACACTCTTCACTGCATTCTGTGACTAAGGTAAGTCACATCACTGTCAGGCAGAGGGAAACACAATTATTCTGCTAACATTTATGGGTGGCATTTCATTACAATTTTGAGATGTTTTGCAGATTTTGTCCAATTCATACATTTAAAACCAGTCTACTCTTGACAGTTCCCAAATAAGAAATGTTGATCCTCACAATTGCTGCACTGTTTGCACTCAACTGTGAAGATGTCCAGGTTTCCTCAGAAAGATCACTTAAATTCTCTTCTGAATGATTTTTTAAAGGGCGTCTGTCCACAGTGTTCAGATGATGGTCACTAGCTACTGTGATCTAGTACTATGACTATAATTTACAAGAGGCGAACAACATAGATGGATTTATCTTTTCTACGGTAGAAAGGAAAGTCTACTAAATTTCTTCAAGCATCATCTTCCACTCAATGTTACAAATATAACATTACTATACAAGGTAAAGTACCAACACAACAATTAATGCTTACAGAAAAGTCATCTACCTTGACTTCAGCAAGGCTTTTGACAATGTCTCTCATCACATCCTCACAGAAAGCTCAGGCAGTGTGGATTGGATGAGTGGACAATGAGGTGGATCGAGAGCTGGTTGAATGACAGAGCCCAGAGGGTGGTGATCAATGGCACAGAATCAGGTTGGAGGCCTGTGGCCAGTGGAGTTCCACAGGGACTGATTCTGGGGCCAGTCTTGTTCAACACCTTGACCAATGACCTGGATGAGGGGACTGAGTGTACCCTCAGCAAGTTTGCTGTGGACATCAAACTGAGAGGACTGGCTGATTCCCCAGAAGGCTGTGCTGCCCTTCAGTGAGATCTTGACCGGCTTGAGAATTGGGCAGAGAGGAATCTCATGAGGTTCAACAAGGGTAAGTGCAGAGTCCTGCATCTGGGAAAGAACAACCACATGCACCAGTACAGGCTGGGGATTGACATGCTGGAAAGGAGCTCTGCAGAGAGAGACCTAGGAGTCCTGGTTGATAATAAACTGAACATGAGCCAGCAATGTGCCCTCGTGGCCAAGAAGGCACATGCCATTCTTGGATGCACCTAGAAGTGTGGCCAGCAGATCAAGGGAGATACTGCTTCCCCTCTACTCTGCCCTGGTGAGGCCCCATCTGGAGTCCTATGTCCAGTTCAGGGCTCCTCAGATCAAAAGAGACAAGAAACTTCTGGAGAGTGTCTAGAGCAGGGCCACAAAGATGATCAGGGGACGGGAGCATCTCCCTTATGATGATAGTCTGCAGGAACTGGGGCTGTTTGGTCTAGAAAAGAGGAGATTGATAGGGGATCTGATTAATATTTAAAAATATCTAAATGATGGATGTCAGGAGGTTGGGGAATCTCTTTTTTAGATGGTATCTAGCAACAGGACAAGGGGTAGTAGGATGAATCTGGAACACAAAAAGTTCTATTTAAGCATAAGAAAAAACTATTTTACTGTGAGGGTGAGGGAGCCCTGGCACAGGCTGCCCAGAGGCGTTGTGGAGTCTTCTTCCTTAGACGTCTTCAAGACCCATCTGGACATGTTCCTATGCAACCTTATCTAGATGGACCTGTTTGTGCAGGAGGATCGGACTAGATCATCTCTAAAGGTTGCTTCCAACCCCTACCATTCTATGATTCTATGAAAAGCTAAGATACCAAGACAACTAATGCCTACGGAGTCAGCTGAAGATGGTTGAGACTGGTACACTCATCATTTTTGAAGAGTTTTATTTTTTATCTCCAATTCAATTTAAGACTAAATTTATTAATCATAATCTAATTATGTTGCAAAATACAGAAATTGAAGAATAACTTATATATAACCACTGTGGCTACATAAAGGAAGCCTATACCAACTTCAATAAAGAGTTATATAATTCATAAACTAAATTCAATCTTTCAGGAAAAAAAACAGGAGAAAATATATCCAATGTCTTCAGGGATATGTAGAATGAAAGAGAACAGAACACTAAAACTATTTAAAACAAACAAAAAAAAAACCAAAAAACAAAACAAAACAAAACAAAAAAAAACCAAAATTCCAACCAGGTGGCCAAGAAGACCAATGACATTCTGGCTTGTTTCAGAAATAGTGTGGCCAGCATGGCCAGAGGAGTGATTGTCCCCTTGTACTTGACTGTGGTGAGGTCATACCTCTCCTACTGTATTCATTTTTGGGCTACTCACTACAAGAAAGATATTGAGGCGCTGGAGCACATTCAGAGGTGGGCAATGAAGCTGGTTAAGGGTCTGGAGAACAAATCTGATGAGGAGTGGCTGAGGGAACTGTGGTTATTTAGCCTAGAGAATGCTGAGGGAAGACACGATAACTTTCCACAACTACCTGAAAGGAAGTTGTGGAAAGGTAGGGGGCAGTCTTCCAAGTAATAAGCGATAAGACAAGAGGAAATGAGCTCAATTTGTGCCAGGGAAAATTTAGATTTTAAATTAGGAACAACTTTTTTATCTTGGAAGCTTGTTAGACATTAGAACAGGCTTCCCAAGGTGATGGAGGAGTCACCATCCCAGGAGATACTTAAAAGACACATAGATGAGGTGCTGAGGGATATGATTTAGTGGTGGGTTTGGGAGAGTAAGTTTAAGTGGTTGGCCTTATCATAGAACCATAGAATGGTAGGCTTGGGATGATCTTAAAGGTCTTTTGCAACCAAAATGATTCTACTATTCTCTGAAATGGGTCTTAATAAAGGGGTCATTGCGTAAACTACAAATAGCACGATCCTGCCAGATACAACATAATGATCCACAGTTTATTAAAGAGAAGAAATTCTCTGTTGTCATTTTGCAGATACAGTCTGACATCCTGCAATGATTTATATATCTTAAGGACAAAAGTATGATTACTGCAACAACCGCCACAGAGATTTCCATCAGTGTGGGTGGATAAACATTGACATAGGTTGTGGAATTCACCTTATTCATAGTCATCTTATGACTATTGAAGAAAGAATACTGCACTGGATAGATCAAAGGCATAATTTGGTATGTAGGAAAACCCAAACAAATTAAACCAGATTAGGAGGCCCAGAAAACAGATGCAGCTGATAAATGAGGAAGCCCTTTGTGCTTCAGACAGTGATAGCAACATGGCAGATGCTGCCAGTTGGAAGAACTACATGCTGTTATACTGCAAAGGCATCTCATTGCTAACCTTTGACAATCATATGATGTAGCAACAGTCTTGTGTTATCAATATTAATAATAGAAATTCCTTAAGATGTAATTTGCAGGAATAATTTTAGGATTACAAACATAGAGTTCATTGTGAATGATGAATAGATAAAGGACAGAGAGGGAGATGATTAGGTCACGTAAGCTGATATTGGCAGTTGCATATTTGTTGCTGTCTCAGGGAGTTTTATTTGCTCGTGGTTTTGAAATTAAATGTATATGTAATTAATTTTTATTTTCTTCCTTTCGATAACTGTTTTCTTTCCTATCTCCATATTATTTTTTCTTGGAAATTTCAAAAGAATAAACAGCATATAAAATATTGTAAATATAAAATAGACAGCAGTCAGGAAATTAAAGTGTTAATATTTCCATGCAAAGGCTAACTCTGATGAGGTACATACACTGATCAATCTGCATGAAAGCATTTCACAGTATGGCCAGTAATCCAAGATCCCACAAACCATAAGTATAGTGTGATCATGTTAATGTTGCCATGGAAATTTTAACACTGTAATTTCTTGACCTACATGCATTTGATTTCTCACACAAAAATCACAGTAAATAGGATTTTTAACTGCTATAAAATTGTATATTTGGACTGAAATTGCTGGACATATATTGATCCATGTGAACTGAAGCTGTACTTTAATGTAATTGGTAACTGCTCTATTTCATTTTGCACCAAAGCAGTTCTAGACAATGAATACTCCTTTTGCTTTATTGGAGCATTCACACACAGAAATGACATTGCTAGTTCATTAATAAGTGAAAAAGCTGATAGACTATGTTCCAAGATAGAACAGTCTTGTAGTGTTCATGGCACTTAGTTTCACTCCATAAATAGAATTATAAAATATAGATTCTGAGCCTAAAAATGTGTGGAAGACATCTGTCCTTGTAATTAAGTAGATTAAAATAATGACTCCCAAAATAGTTCAAAAAATGTCATCACTCTATATTGGTATTTTGGGGAAAATAAAAGCCTCTGCAGGATATATGTAGTGAAAATGAGGTTCCTGTCATGAACCAGTCTCAGGATAATGCAAGGTCTGTCTGGATCTGGAGATCTGAGATAATCCACACTGAATTTGGAGTTCAACCTCCCTTTCTGCATATTTAGATTTTCTACATGAGGTGTCATGATCTTGATGTTGGGCAACCACAGCATTTTCTCCATGAAGTTTTTCGAATCAAAAATAGTTCATACCATGTAAATAAGAAATTGAAAAGGGATTTTTGTGAAGGAATTATGTTTTTATGGTGTATCAGTCCATCTTTTGTAACTCTTCTCATCAGATATAGATGAATGCATTTCTGTTCAAAAGAAACTGTTTATGACACTGTATTAGGTCTGGGGTGGTGATGATCTTCCACAGCAGCCCTTGTAGTGCTGTGCTTTCTGTTGGTAGCTAAAAATCATGTATTGATAACACATCAGTGTTTTGGCTACTGCTCATCCAGTATCAAGGCTGTGTCTCCAGCATTCCTGCCTTGACCTTCAACAGTAGCTGTGGGTGGGCAGGATCCTGGGAGGAGCCACAGCCAGGAGAGCTGACCCAGGCTGATCAAGGAGATATTCCATACCCTATGACATCAATTAAGCAATATAAACTCAGGGAGAGGAGCAGGAAGTGGGAGGCATTTGTAATTCGCTTTTGCCTTCCAAAGCAATCATATTGCATACTGAAGCTCTGCTTGGAAAGTGGCTGAACATTGCTGCTGATGGGAAGTAGAAAGTAACATCTTTGTCTGCTTTGCTTCTCATGCGCGTGGCTTTATTGTTTCTCTATTAAACTGCTTTTATCTGAATCCATGATGCTTCCATCTTATTTTCTCCCCTCCCTGGCTTGTTGAGGAGGGGGCTGATACCAGTGTGGCATCCAGCCATGGTCAAACCACCACAGACTTTTTGACACCCTATGTGGGGTGAGATAATAGCATTTTTACATTAAATGTGATGTAACTATAGCAGGTATTAAATGCAAAGCTCTCTCATGCAGGTCACAGAGTTTTCTTGTTTTCTACTTATCTTTTGTTTTATTATGCTTAGTAATATGCTAATACCAATACTGGCTCTGTGCTTTGCTCTGGCATTGATAGCTTTGCTATACTGTGGGTGCTATTCTGTGGCAAGGATGAAGGGACCTGAGAATGTGACATTCCAAATAATGACTATGTGTTTCATTCTGGCATTGATGGGTTTACTGTGCTATGGGAGCTATCTTGTGGAGGTAATGGTGGAACACATCTTCTTCCCTCTGGCTTGTATTAATGTGGATAATTATTCATTATTCACCCTTATGTGAGCCTTTTTTAATATTACTAATTAGTATGATTGGTGTATTACAGATTTTGTGGTATCTGGACTCATCTTGGTATAAGACAAATTTAGGGTGAAGTGGCCAATCTCTAGGTGCCAGAGTAAGTGGACAAATTTGGGCAAATTTCTAGGACAGTTATCACCTCCCATAGCCTAGTAGAACTGACACGTCTTGCCTACCCCAATGAGACCCATGGGCTTCTGGCACTATACTGGGGCCTGGCCTGTGCCTATAGAGACACAGTTCAATACTCTCAGAAAACCATGGTTGAGGTAGAAACTCAAACTGCATCTGAGACCACTATGGTTGAGGCAGGGAATCAAACAACTACAGTGATTGCCTCGGTAGTGAAAAAGAAACAGTGGATAAGGAGGTCAACAGGTCCTTATCATAAATTATTAAGAGAAGATGAGGAAGAAGAGGAAAGGTTAGAAGATGAAGGTGGTCCTTCAGTAATGAAATTGGAAGAAGCAGTGAGAGATATTGAAAATGAAATGGAAACTATTCGGTCCCTGACCTCATCAGAACTTCAAGATATGTGGAAAGATTACAGTCACCAGCCAGACGAGCTGATTGGTGCCAAGCTCCTTCGATGCTGGGCTAACTGTGCTGATAGCAACTGGAAGGTAGAGAAGTTGAACAATTGGGACCTCTCACTAGGGACGAGGGAACTAGTAGATGCATGGGAAAGAAGACCTCAATTTGCAATCTCTGGAAATAGGTTCTCTAGCGTAAGGGAAGATCTTACGAATGCCCCAGGAAAGTGGGACATGAAGGCATTTGATAGCTAAGGGAATTCGCAGTTCTAGTCATCTATAATGAGCTAGATAATGCTGAGATCTCCACAGATCCAGACAATATCCAGTGTACACGGGTCATGTGGAGAATGGTGATTCAGAGTGCCTCAGTTTCATATTCTAGTAGCCTGGCAATGCTGTATCACACAGAAATGGATATACCAACAGTGGAGAGAATAATTTCTTGGCTTCAAAACTTTGAAGAAAGACTCTGTAGCTCCTCATTTCTGCAGTACAGTAGCCTGACTGTCAGAGATTTCAAGAATTCAGTCATTTGCTGCTCTGACCAGGAGAAAAGAAAGTCTCAGGTATATCCTGCAAGGTGCACTCTGGCTCTTCTTGCATGTCGAGAGGGAGGACATGAAGAAATGGGATGGTGAATACACTTTTAAGCTGTAATCAAATGTACATGACCTAAAGGGGAAGACAGTTGATAAGAAGGGCTCACCCAAGAAGGCCATCAGTGTAGTGGCTGCAAAGACTAGATTGTAGATTGCAAAAACTCTGATGAAGAACAGAAATAAAGGATCTCTGCCTCTGGCCAGGAGGAGGAAAGGGATGACCAAATATACTGGACTGTGTCAGTTTGATGGCCTGGTACATGAGCCCCACAGAAGTAAAATGCCTTAATAGACACGGTAGGACAGTGTACATTGATGCCATTAAGTTATAGGGTCACAGAACCCATCTGGATCTCTGAAGTGACAGGAGGATGCCAAGAATTGTCTCTATTAGAGATTGAGGTGAACTTGACAGGGGTCAAATGGGAAAGACATGCCATTGTGGCTGGTCCAGAGGCTCCTGGTGTCCTCAGCATAGATTACCAAGGAAGATGATACTTTGAAGACCCAAAGGGATATCAATGGGCTTTTGATATAGCCATTTAAGACATAGAAAAGATAAAACAGATCTCTAGCTTGCCTGGCTTCTCAGAAGACCCTTTCATTGCGGGATAGCTGCGAGTTCAAGAGCAATGGACACCAATTGTTAAAAGGATAGTGCACCAGTGTCAGTATCACACAAACCAAGATTCACTGGCACCTGTGAGTTGATTCATCAACTGGAGACTCAAGGAGTAATCAGCAAAACTCATTCTTCGTTTAATAGTCCCATAAAGCCTGTGAAAATATTTAATGAAGAGTGGAAGTTAACAGTAGACTATCATGGCCTGAACAAAATGACACCACCACTGAGTGCTGCTGTACCAGACATATTAGAGCTCCATTATGAACTGGAGTCTAAAGCAGACAAGTGGTATGGTACAACTGACATTGCCTATGCATTTTTCTCAATTCCTTTGGCAGCAGATTGCAGGCCACAGTTCACCTTCACATGGAGACGTGTCCAATAGACCTAGAATCAACTGCTCTAGGGGTAGAAACACAGTCCTAGTTTGTCATAGACTAATCCAAACTGTACTGGAAAAGGGTGATATCCCTGAACATTTACAATAATGACATCAATGTATGGCTCAACAATGCAGAAGAAGTGTTTTAGAAGGGGAAAAGAATAATTCAGATTCTTCTAAAAGCTGGTTTCGCTATAAAAAGGAACAAGGTAAAGGGACCTGCACAAGAGATCCAGTTCTTGCGTATAAAAAGTCACGATGGATGTTGCCATGTGCCTATGGATGTTTGAACAAAATGGCGCCTATGTCTCAACCAACTATCAAGAAACTTCAACTTTCCTGGACCTTGTGAGATTCTGGAGGATGCATATTCCAGGTTACAGTCAGCTTGTGAGCCCTCTTTATGAGGTAACTTGAGAGAAGAACTGTTTTGAGAGGAGCCTTGAACAAGACTGTCAGCAAATTAAACAAGAAATAGCTCATACAGTTGCCCTCAGGCCCAGATGTGCAAAACATCTGCTACACTGCATTTGGATAACATGGTTTCACCTGGAGTCTCTGGCAAAAAACATCTAGAGAAACCTGAGCTTAGCCATTAGGGATTTGGAGCCAAGTATATCAAGGATCAGAAGCCCACTACACTCCAATTGAAAACGAAATACTAGGATCATACAAGGGACTTCAAGCTGCTTCAGACGTCAATGTCACAGAAGCTTATCTCCTTTTGGCACCATGATTGCCTGTACTACACTGGATGCTCAAAGGGAAAATCCCTTCTATACATCATGCAACCAGCGCTACATGGACTAAGTGGATAGTATTGATTAAACAACCAGCTTGGCTGGGGAAATCTAATCGACCCAGGAATCCCTGAAGAGATCATAGACTGGCCAGAAGGCAGATATTTTGGATCATTGCCGGAGGAAGTAGCTCTTGCATGACCATGTAATGAACCATCAGAAGATGACAGGCATTGTGCTTTGTTTACTGATGGATCCTGTTGTGTAGTACAAAATCATTGTAAGTGGAAAGCTGCTGTGTGGAGTCCCACACAACAAGTTGTTGAGGCCACTGAAGGAGAAGGTGAGTCAAGTCAGTTTGCTGAAGTGAAAGCCATCCAACTAGCCATAGAGATTAGAGAATGAGAGAAGTTGCCAGTACTCTTATCTTTACACTGACTCCTGGATGATGGCTGTGGGGCCACCTGTGGAGATGACTATAGCAATGGAAGACCAAATGGCAGCACAAGGGCAAACCCATCTGAGCTGCTGCATTGTGGCAAGACATTGCTGCCTGGGCACAAAACACGACTTTGAAGATACATCATATAGATGCTTACATGTCCAAAAGCCATACCACTGAAGAACTCTGGAACAATGAACAGGTTGAAAAAACTGCCAAAATTAAAGTAGCTCAGGTGGACCTGGAGTGGGAGCATAAGGGTGAGCTATTTATAGCTTGATAGGCCCATGAAACATCAGGACATCTGGGATGAGATGCAATATATAGATGGGGTTGTGATTGAAGGGTGAACTTGACCATGGAGGCCATCACACAGGTCACTCATGAATATGAAAAATGTGCTGCAATCAAGTGAGCCACAGGAATAAAGACTCCCCTGAATAGAGGCTGGGGCCATATTGGGACCATATTGGACCCCTACCATGAACACACCAAGGCAAGCGTTATATACTCACCATGATGGAAGCAACTACTGGTTGGTTAGAAACATCCCCTGTAAACTATGCCACTGCCTGAAACACTGTCTTAGGCCTTGAAAGGCAAATTTTGTGATGACATAGTACTCCAGAAAGAATTGAATCAGACAATGGGACTCATTTTCAAAATAAACTCATAAACTCCTGGTCAAAGAAAGACAGCATTGAGTGGATATACCACATCTCCTGTCACCCACAGGCATCTGGAAAGATTGAAAGATGTAATGGATTATTAAAGACTATGTTGAGAGCACTGGGTAGTGGGGCATGGAAGAAGTGGGATATAAATTTAGCAGAAGACACTTGACTAGTTAACATCCTGGTCCTGCCCAAACACAACTCCTACATACTGTGGGAGGAGATAACGTCCCTGTAGTGCACTGAGGGAAGTGGTTGGGGAAGGCAGCATGAGTTGCATCTCCCATGGGAAAAAGCAAAGCCATTTGTGGGATTATCTTTGCTCAAGGGCCTGGGTGTACTTGGTGGGTAATAAGAGAGGATGGGGAGACTCAGTGTGTGCCTGAAGGAGACATAACCTTGAGGGAAAAATAATCTGTGATGTGAGTTGTCTGTTATAGGAAGTAATGTAGCAGGAATAATCTGAGCTGATGAAGAGTCAGCTTCTCAAGGAAGCAGACGAGTGCAATAATACAAATTAAGGTGGTGTTGGTGCCAAATTGAACACCTGGCCTGGATACCCAGCTCGATGGATGAGGCTCAAGTCATGGCCTGCTCCAGTGAACATCTGGAGAGGATGGGAGATGCAAGAATGATGTTATTCTGTTGGATGCAAGATGCAAGAGTGGTGTTTGTTTGTTGAAGAGATGGGGATACTGGTTGATAAGAATATAAAAGAGTGTATATGGGTTGTTAAGATGGTTTGTCTGAGCATGATGAAAATGGTATGGAATAAGGAGTGGAGTTGCAGAGTCTGAGGTGGTGGTGATTTTCCACAGCAGCCCTTGTAGTGCTGTGCTTTCTGTTGGTAACTAAAAATGTGTATTAATAGCACTTCAGTGTTTTTCCTACTGCTTGTGCAACATCAAGGCTGTCCCTCCAGCATTCCTTCCTCCACATTTACCAGTAGCTGTGGATGGGCAGGATCCTGGGAGAGGCCTCGGCCAGCACAGATGAGCCTGGCCGACCAAGGACATATTCTGTATCATATGACATCAGCTCAGCAATATAAACTTGGAGATTGGAGCAGACAGAGGGATGCATTTGTGATTCACTTTTGACTTCCAAAACAACCACTGTGTGTACCAAAGCTCTGCTTCTTGGGAAATGGCTGGACATCACTGCTGATGGAAAGTAGAAAGTAACATCTTTGACTGATTTGCTTTTCACGCGCGTGGCTTTACTATTTCTCTATTAAACTGCCTTTATCTGAATCCATGAGGCTTCCATCTTATTTTCTCCCCTCCCTGGCTTGCTGAGGAGAGGGGTGATAGAGTGGCATGGTGGGCAGCTGGAATCCAGCCAGGGTCAAACTACCACAGACACTCAGACTGATGTCAAATGCAGTCACTGAGAAAGCAAATGTAGTACAGACCATGATCTCTTCACTATCTGCTTTCACTCAAACAAGGCCAGCTCTTTTTCTTCCTGCTTTTCTTATTATGATGAAATAAATTGTTATAAAGTATGTTAGTTGTTATCTTCAGTCGCAATATACTTTTGTGAACTGAATACTAGTTAAGCTGTAGTCAGCTAGTCAGTTTATTAATATGATCCATGGTCAGCTGAGAAAAACATCTCTTACAATGTTTTAACATGAAATCCCTTCTTGGATTTGTTTTCAATAAAGTACATGACTGGTTTGAACCTGTTCAAGAAATTTTCTAACTTTTATAACAACATTACAACAAAAGGACATAACACTCGCAGAATGTGTCCAAAATTATGACAAGTTGTGAGGACAAGACTTATGAGGAGCATCTTCATCTTGGAGAATAGAAGGCTCATAATCTACAGCTTCCTCAAGGGGAGGAGCTGAGGTGTAGGTGCTGACCTCCTCTTTCTGGTGACCTGTGATAGGACGTGAGGGAATAGAATGAAGCTACATCAAGGGAAGTTCAAGTGAGACTTTAGGAACAAATTCCAGGCACCAGGTCTGGCATTGTTTGGACAATGCTCTTAGTCATATAATTTAGTTTCAAGCAGTCCTGTGAGGAGCAGGGAATTGGACTTGATGATCCTTATGGATCCCTTACAACTTGAGACATTCTATGGTTCTGTGAAATATTATAACAGAGCTGATTCAAGACCTTCCTAACTATCTGTGTACAAGTTATAAGGACAAGAACTGAAATTGTTTGCCTTAAAAAAAATACTAATTTGAAATTTTCATTCTAAAACATTTAAAGAGGAATAAAGCAAAGACACCACCAAGGTGTCAGAGGTGTAAAAATTGTGTAATCTGAAGGGGAAAAGTTATTTAGATCTTACTCAGGCAACCCATTTAGACTTCAGTCCTTGTCAGATTCTCAATCCTTTATTCCAAAAAACAAAACCCTTTAGTAGCTGAGGTGCTTTTTCATAACCAGGTAATAGCTACAGTGAAGAAACAGTGCCTTTCCTTGTTCACAGGAAAGGAAGAGTTCAACTAATTCATGAAATGCAGAGTGAAAATGCAGTGAAATGTCTAAATACCAACTTTGAGCTGAATTCTTTGGTACTTATTGGTGTATATCCTACTAGCTACACAACAACTTCTTAAAATTATTAATGGAAGCAAAGTTGAGGAAACATTCTCTTAAAAATATTTGTGCACATCTGCACTCATATAGCCACAGATCATACCATAAATTTTATTTACTCTTTCCTTTCTTGGCAGCCAACAACAGTATGAAAGCATCTTGCTTGCATATGTTAGAAAAGCTTTTATCTATTAAATTTTAGATTTATTACTCTGTGGCTAAATATACTCATTAGATTCTTTTACCCTATAGTGAATTTGCCATGTTTACCATATGCAATACACCAAGTAAACAAATAGTAAGAAATGCTGTAGTTTTTTTTTATTGTTTGAGTGAAGAATGGACAAAGTGGAAGACTTTTCAACCATTATTTAGAAAAGCAAATAATTCACACCGATTCCTTATTATTCATTTTACTTTGCACTTATTTTAGGGAAGATTTAGCTCTTAGTATTAAAGTTATGTTAACATATTATTATTATTTTAAAATCCTAAGCAGAAACCAGTTCCAATGACTCATGCAAGGCAACAGACTTAAGAATTAAGAAGTATTTAAGGAGGAGCATTCTACCTAACTCTTATGAAAGTAAATAGAGCTGCAATTTTATCCTTTTAAAAGTAATCCCAGATTAGCAATTGTTTCCAAAAAGTACAATTTTCTCCATAAGTAGGTGTGAAATAACATGCATGCACACATATTTGATATATGTATCAGACAGTCTACGTTTTCTCCTCTTCAATGCATTTTAAAGTCAGAACCACTACAGTTAGCTGGGTTTTTTTCCCCACTCTGTCTCAATGTTACCCAGTAAACTCTCTGTAAGACCTGGCCTAGCTAGCTTTCCTGAGCTTTAGCACAATCAGTCTTGATTTAACACTATCCATAATACTTCTATAAGAGCTCTAACAGCTAGTAGCCATGGCTATTTTTAATCTATATCTGATTTCCTCTCTTTATCTGCCTCAGTGCTTTGTGGTAATATTTCTACTGGATGTACTGTGATTACTTGCAAGTATATGGATAAACTTATAAAGTCAGATTTCATTAATCATCTAAATGTTACCAAAACGAGGAGGATCTGACTACAGACTTGTAATAAGACTTGTTACATCCTACCAGAGAGTCAACATTTCATAATATATAAATAGCTTGATTTATTCTTGAGATAAATACTGTGGGTTCTCCTTTGTATGTTGGATGAAATTTCTGAGAATCTATTAACAAATCTACTAGTTTCTAGATCTTAAAAAATAAAGCACTTTCTGATCTTCCTCCTAGATATTTCAAGCTAAGAAATAATATGGATAAAGTTAAAATTAAATATAATTGGTTGTTGGTTAGTTATCTTTAAGAAATCCATTTATAGCGAAGGCATGGTTATGTTAACTTATTTTTACGGTTGAATTTCCTTGCATTAAGTTATGATGATTATCAAGATTCTTTCCATAATCTAGCACTGTGATGACACCAAGAGAAGATCACATACCACTGTGAGGGAAATATAGATTCTGAGACCCTGGAATCAGTAACTCAAAACAATACAATCAAAGAAAGTGTAGATTCAAAGTATTTTTAGCAGCAGACTGAAAACAAGGTTATTTTAATCTTCCCAAAGGAAAGTTATCCTGTTGATGAATAATATTTATATATGTATGATATAAGATTGTCACAGATATATTTTATATAAATATATTAAAATTAAAATGTGAATCATTTTAATGACATAAAGAAATAATTTTTATGTGTATCATTTTCATTCAATTACACAATATTTCTATAATAATAGTAAGATGTCTTTTCCTCCTTTACTCAACCCAGGCAAAGACATGACATGGACAATCTTATAAAATAAGGATATGTTATCTTAACAAAAGAATGGAAGTGAAATGTACACTAATGTGGCTTTTTCAAGCCAGCTTAATCTCATCTGAAATGATAAACAATAAAAATTATGATTTCATGTGTATTGTGGAATATACATGTCACCACAGGTCTAAGTAAGAATTCTGTAAATGTTAAACATGTAAGAAGTTCTATGATATGTCAATATTTGTAAAACAAGAACTATAGACTTTCCATTCATAAATTTAATGTTATTAATAGGATTAGTAGTAGTAGTAGTAGTACTTTTGGGTTTCTGATACACTGGCTGCATTTAATTCAAGTATAACATATTCCTTGCTAGGAAATTCTGCATCTACTGTTACAATTATTTAGGATATGACAAATTAGTCAGGTTGTGTCATTTTTATGCCACAAACATCAGTGTTTTATTTTAGTTGTATCAATAGGTGTCAGCTAAATGTATACGGAGGCGTTTTGTTCTGCATGCTGGATATCCTCTTTGTCATCGTGCTGGTTTCAGGGACAATCTTATTATGTGTCCCTAGCCACAATTTGAGTCAACATTTAAGGCCCTTGGTTTCTAGACTGCCAAAGGTGGAATTCATTGGTGAGATAAATTATCCCACCCCTTAGGCACAGAAACAAGCCACTTGTTGCTTGTCAAAGAACCACTACTAACGCAATGGTACCTAGTGTCTCACCAACTCATCCACAGGCAAAGTGACTATTATTAAAGCATAGTCATGGATTTGTGACGGAAACTAGGTGAGGATGAGATATTGTTTCAATGAGTTTACCTCAACATGCTGTGACTGAATGTTTCATTCTTAAGGATGCACTGTCATTTTAATGCAGTAGCCTGTGCAGTTAAAGATTAATTTTTAGATTTTAGATTCTATGCTTTCCATTTTCCTGGAAATTAAGGAATTCAACATAACCAAATCTGCACACACACATATACACAAACAAACAAACAAATAAATAAATAAAAATCCCAAACCAGATTAATTACAGTGCAGTCTCTTTCTATCACAGCTCTAGGTACAGGATTTGTGAAACAAAGCATAAGCTTTATAATTTAACGTAGAAATACATTATACGTCTCCTGCCTTCCCAATATACAAACACAAGCCCACAGTGTAATATGAGATAGCCTGTCTCTACATAACACTTTTTTTCCTGAAAAATACTTACATAGTTTTCTCATTCTACAACAGAAAAACACACATTTGATTCTCCAAAGGTGATACCGGCTATAAAGAGATGAATGACAGGGCTTTAAAAACAAAATAAAGGAAAATAACAATATACAGTGAAGCTGGAGGATGGTATATCTAAACAAAATTGGGAAACAATTACATTATAAACCATGTCAAGGGTCAGTAACTAGAGTCCAATTAAGCAGGGAGATTTATTTTAAAAATCTCTTAAACATGTTAATAAATGCTCAAAATTAGTAGGTTCATTATGTCTGATTCTAGAAAAAAAGAAATTAACATGACCAGTCTATGAATTAGGAAAAAAAAGAAGAAAGAAAAATTATTCCATTATGTTATTAAAGTCATGGTTATAGCATAGTCTTCTCTCTGTATTGTTTTTCTATTTGTCTTGTACAAAGATGCAAGCTAAGTCTCAAGTACCTTTAAATCAAAGAACAATAAGGACAGATATACAGATGAATTTATATTGTTTTATATTTAGTAACAGAGCAAACTGTTCATGTACTGCTCAACTCATCCTTAGAATTAATTGAAAAGATACAGTTGATAAAATGGTTCTTAGTCTTTGCAGGGCAGTTTGATGGAAAATAATGAAAACATTCTTTCAGGGAAGAAAATAAACAACAAAACAAACAAACAAACAAAAAGGTATTTTCTTGAAAATATGTCAGCCAATGATTCGTTGAACATCAGACAAAAGAGAAGGGAATTTTGAAAGACCTTGAAAGAGAAGGGTAAATATTTACATGTTTGTTGCATACATGCCAAAGTAAAATCAACCATAGAATTTTTCCCTTAAAAATGAAAAGTGGTGTATCATAATTTGCTAAAATATATAATTAATCTTGATGTGTTTTGAGAAGCAGATGTCTGTGCCTCCAAATATTTTCCCCTTGGGTTTCCAAACAGTAGGGAAGCAGGAGAGAGAATTACGTAAGACTTTATCAGTGTGTATGCATACAACTTAAATTATGAGCTTCACTACCAAGAATATTTTGTACTGGGTATGAATTTTCTAAATTTCATGTGCTTGTAAATGATTTTTTAAAACTGTTTGCAATGATTTTCCTCTTTATTTTGGATTCTTTCATCATTGTCTATATTTGAGAAAGGGTAAGATATTTTCCGTGGGCCTACATCAATGGGAAAAAAAACCACATATTTGCCTGCTTACATTTAATTAATTTTGTAGGAATATACAACATCAGTCCCTTCATGGCTATCCTAGCTTCCAACTGGTTTCTTACTGACATTAAAAGTGACCTTTAAAAGGTCAAATGGTTTGATTCATTATTTCCTTAGAAAATGCTACTTTCCCAGCATGATATCTCAGCAGTTGCAATCAGATTACTCACTCAGTTTTCTGTTCTGTTTTACAAAAAGACAGACTCCTTAGTTCCAGAACTCACCTTGTTTTGCCTAGAAGTAGACAACTTTGCAGATCACCTAGCCTGCTCTTTTCCTGAAGTGAATGTTGGCATAAAGAGTAAGGACAGCTTGGACTATTAGTCATTGAACAGACAGAAAACATTAATTCACTGGTTCTTTCCAGCTCATTTACTCTACAATTTTGTAATTTTACTTTCCCTGAGAATTCCAGATGAGTGATTTCTTTAATAACAGAATAAATACACAAATTACTTACAATTTGGTTTACTAGATTTTGGAAAGTGTAAAATGTTATGCTTTCATCAGACCAGGAAGGAAGTGCTCTTAATTTGTTGTATTCTGTCTTCGAAGTTTCATGTATCTGCATGATAAATTCCAGAGCAATGATCCTGAATTTTGGCCATTTGCCTGGTCATAAGGTGCCTGATCACTTTCATCTTCACTACATTATCTTTTCTGGAAGTTATCCTGGGATTTGTAGAAGGAAGAGATGTGCACAAAGAGAAATATCAAAGTGTCCAGTTTCAGGAAATAAAGTTCACCAGCTGCCTGTGTCAGTTCAGCTTTGGTTTTCATCTCCAACAAACATAAACTCAGATTTGCAAAAGGAGACACAACTCCAGCAGAAGCTTTTATTTGTTGTAGTCCAGGTGAATCTTCTAACAACAAAACGAAAATAGAATTTAGGAATATTAGACCATCTGTAAAGAAAGAAGTAAAAGAGTTTATAGGACTGTGCTTGGCTTTGGCATTAAATTCATATAGGTAGGTCTTATTTTCTTTAGTTTCATCCAATGCGAGTTCCTGAAATTCACTGTGATTGCATGGTTCTTGCTTCAAACACATCTACTGCAGAAGACATAAAAGTTTACCAGAACAGCGTGGCCTACTGACTCTCATCTCAATTCAGGAAAAGCTTCAACATTGGAATCCTGTCCTAGAAACCCCGTAACAAAGCCAAAAAGAACAAAAAAAGAACGTCATTGCCATCTGAGAACAGTGCCACGTTTATACTGTTCCCTGTGGTTTTGGTCACTTGGACTTGCACAATCCTGCTTGTTTAAAGTGTGCATTGCACTGACAAGGTACGGTGTGAAATATCAGGATTAACTGAGCACATTACAACTTATTCTAGGACAATATATGATCGATTCAAGGATGCTACAGAAACCTATCAATGTGAAATCAGATTTGAATATGTGGAGCAGAAAAAGTATGTCTCTTGGAATAATTTCAGCTAGAATAATCAATCCTAAGTTTTACAGGACTTAATAAGGATTTAATATGGCTTCTATATTGCTGCTCATCTGAAAGGTTAGCATACCATTTAGAGAAGTTAAGATGGACAAATCTCTCAAATCTGTGAGTTTGTAATGCATTAACCCTGGCATATTCCACCTGCTTTCAACATGTATTATACCATACTCATACAATTCATGGCCTTTTGTACTACTGAACACGTTTCTGAAAACTGTATGAGCATAGTGTATAAAGATTGTCTTCAGTATACATCTAGATGATAATATATTAGCTACTAAACACAATTTCAAAAATAACATTGAAAAACAGACCACCAAATCTTCCTGGACCCAAAAACCTGCTTGCTTATTTCCTCTCTCTATTGGAGGACATCTTAGCCTCACTAATTGGCTTAAAGGTAACAGTAACAGTCTTCTTCCTGGCAAAGAAATAAAAAATAAAGCAAATAAAACCACAAAATCCAAAAGCTTGCAAGATAAAGACTCCATTTTTCTTGTAGTTTGGAGCAAGCATCCTTATTCTGTAAAATATTGAATCACACTAAATGATTCAAGTCCGGGTGTCATTCTAGTCGAGGCTTTGCCTTCATTTATGCTCCTCCAATATGAAAAGCACTTTACACAATAAGACTGAAATTTGAGGTGTGCCCTTTTTTTTTTGTTTAGATTTTTTTGTCACCAATTGCCTTTTACTTGAGAGAAACGGCAGTAATTTATTTTCCCCTTTTTAATTAAAATCTATAATTACGATCTATGATTGTTACATTTTTCTGTAATGCTCAGTTGTTTTTTATTGGAAAGGTGGTTGCCTGTAAATTTCCTTCTTTTCTTTTTTTGCATGAACAGAGTTTTCTGTAGAAAATATTTACCTTACAAAAGTTTATAAGACATCACACTTATTTTGTTTCTCCTTGTAGCTGTTAATACAAAATTTAACCAGTTTTCCAGATCTTTCAAATACATACAAATAAAAACAAACCCCAAACCCAAACTCCTAAACCAAACAATTTCAAAACCACCACAACAACAAAAATGTTTTTATTAAAAAAAAATCAAAAGGTCAACTTGGTCACTGCAAGACTGTCTTGTTGAATAAACCTCCAGAAAAGTGAAACAAAAATAATCAAAAATTACTTTTTACACTCTGCACCAACAATCAAAGTATACAGGTGTAGTCAGTGTAAGATTAGGATAGCAATAATTGAATAGTGGAATAGGAAGTATGGTCTTACATTTGGAATAGAGTTATTCATGTAAGAATTTTTAACCTTTTTTTCCTTTTGTAGAAAGCTCTTCAGTCTGTAATAATACTATAAGAGTGATGAGTTCAGGAGACGTTGTACTTCTTCCAAAGAAATAATCTATGAGAGTGATGTAGCACTAGAACGGACTGCCCAGATGGGTTGTGGTGTCTCCTTCTCTGGGGACATTCAAAACCCACCTGGATGAGTTTCTGTGTGACCTACTGTAGATGATTCTGCTCTGGCAGGGAGATTGTACTAGATGATCTTTTGAAGTCCGTTCCAACCTGTAAGATTTGTGATTCTGTGGTAACATCAACACTGAACAAGCAAGATTTGTTTCCCAAAAGAGGTAATTGAACAAATTATCTAAATATTGTAACATTGATGTTTTCAAAGGCTTAGAAAAATTTGTATCTTTTTAGCTTATTTTTCACCACAAATAATAAGAAATACAATAATGTTAGTCTTTTAAATCATAGATACATAAGCAAAACTTGGTGTGAGAAGTTTCACTGAATTAAATTCACTTCTTATATTCTTTATTTTCTACATGCACTCCTAATTCAACTCTTATTGATACAGTAGTGAACACATTCATACCAAATTTAAAAGAAAATGAGCTTTGAAAGTCTTGTCCTTAACTGAACATGAATAAAAAACTTTTTTATTGTATTTTTTCCAGATAATATGTTGGAATATCAAGCCCTTGCAGGAAATTCCTTGCTTTTCATTAAGGCATTCTCAAAGCATAAGATGAAATACTTCCTTAGAACTGTGACCTACATCCTGCCCGGCTGAATAATACAGTTCTGCAGGCATCGAAGTCAACAGCACATCTGCTTACCTTTGTGCAAGTAACTTGGTCATGGCAAACAATTTATTCATTACAATTGAGCAGAACAGAACTTCTATGCCAGATATCAAATTTAGCTGCTAGTTGTCTGTGTCAAAGCAGGCTTTGGTAAAAGCAAAAAGGAAACATAATATGGGTTGTAAAGACGATCATAAAATGCTGAATCAGAATTTGGACTAAAACTTACAAAGACTTAAGAGTGCATGCAAAACAGAGATGAAAATCTAGCAGTTCTTTTTGTAACAAAACAACATTCTGAATGAATTCTATGCTGTCTTAATGGCCAAAGTATATAATGTTTCCTATGAAACATAGTCTGCTCTGATTTATTAAGACACTTTTCCTGCAATGTAATACTCCTCTATTATTACTGAATGGTGCACAAATCTCAGGATAGATAAAGTCAACTAGGAGAAAGGAGGAAAAAAACTCCCTTACTTCACTTCAAAATAAAGAGTACATCTATTTTGCAAAGAAAAAAATCCTCAAATTGACATATGTAAATAATATATTGTGTCTCTATGGGCAACAGCTCCAAACATGTGCATCAAAAAATAACAAGGCAGTTACACACCTTTTTTTTCAGCAATTTAACAAAATGTGCAAGCTGTTTCCAGGAGATCCCTAGTGTCTCATGTCTCATATGTCAGTTCTAGGACCACAGATAATCTTTTTTAAACATTCATACTCTCACATCTGCATGGGGAAACTATCTGAAAATTTTAATAGTGTTTCAAGAGGAAAGCATATATTATGTCAAATTGGCATATTTCCATTTTTTTCCCAATGTTTTTTAATTTCTTGTTTCACAAGCTTTTTCTTTTCTTTTCTTTTCTTTTTGTTCCACTTACAGGAGAATTCTTTTCAGCAATAAGATGCACAGAAGAAAGATTTCTCTTAAAAAATACTTCTTTTTAAACTAGACAGTTGTTTTCAACCTGGTGACTTTTTTTTTTGCCATTTATTTCATAGTTAAATTCACATGGGCTGACTTGTACATCAATAAAGATATCTCATCTAGAATCATTGTCCCAAACTTTAAAGTGGAACTTTTAATTCCAACATACCAACACTTCCCTGCATATTTTCATAAATCACTGTATTCCTAAAAAGTGTAATAGACAGGTCAGAAAATGTATGGAACAAATCGTCTATGATTTATGAAGTCCTATCTGTTGATTATGGATAGTCTGTTTAACTAGTTAATTATCAGAAAATTTTAGTCTACTGATTAAAAAAATCATGTGTGTTATCCCTGAATGTTAGACAAGAGTTTGTAAAGCACCATCTGATGTCTCCATGGACAATCTGATTGGGAAGAGATATTGTCACCATCCAGATGTCATTACATATACAGACAATTTGAACAACCTACCCTGTCTGAGCTATGATTTCTTTCATAATCTATATAATTCCTACTCATCCATAAGCACACCTAACTCCTCTAACTTCACTGTCATTTTATTAGGGAAATTCATCTTTGAGTATCCATGTAGTTGAGCTGCTTTTTCATATCAAGTCTTTGAAAGGAAGTTTACAATTCAGGTTTGCTAAACACCCTCCAGAAAAAAAGCTAATGTAGAAAAAGAAATGAGAAATCCAAACAGAAGAAAATCCATTCACTACAAGAAACTATAAAGATCACAGGACAAAAAAAAAAAAAAAAAAGGTATCTTTGAGGATGAAATGGAAGTTTCCAATTAAAATCCAAAACCACAAAAAAATATTTCATTTCTCTTATCTTTAGCACACACAAATGTTATCTATTTTCGTAGAACTTACTTTTCTAACAGTACATCCAAACTGAATTAATACATTTAAACATGACAAAAGAAAAGAGGAAAAAAAACCATAAGATGTCTATCAAATATAAATTGCTCATTATAAAGACCTAGGCTCTAATCTGGCCCAAGTGGTTCAACAATCATTTCTACACTTCTGTTTACCTCATGAGTTCCAATACATGAGATCTCATCCTTTTCAACTGCAGACCTTGTCTTGTTCTTGTCAGTAAACATAAACCTCAGCCAGTATAGTCTTCCTCAACTGTTGACACTGCAATTCCTGATATAGAGAATTCAGTATAAATAGGAAAAGTAGTTGAGGGACATCTTGTTGAAACTAGTGCTAGCCATATGGTAGAGATCCATACTCGCAAGAAGGTATTTTTTTACAAGTAGATACTAGAGCAGTCTTTAGTCTGCATTCTTAAAAGATATCAGAAAATGACATGACTTGAACTGCTTAAGTGTGTTATAAGAGTATGGTTTGTTTGAATCCACAACATGACTTTGACAACTAGTCAGGCCCAGAAGAGAGCTCCATATTCTATTACAATGCCCTGATCTACATAGTTCTAAAAATGTTCTCCACTGTGTAAAAGCTTTTCTTTTTTTCTCTCTTCTTTTAAAATTATTGAACTGTTGCTAACTGCTGTGTGTAACATTCCTTTGTCCTGTGCAATAAGAGTTTTACAAGAGTATTTAAGGTGTAGAATGAGTGAATATGCACAACAGACAAATGGCTTTCGGATTTAAGGGTCTCCTGGTACTCTCAGATGTAAATGGCTTAAATATCTGCAAAGATATTTACCATTGTAAACTATTGAATTATTGAATTATGAACCTCCTTTGACTATGGATAAAGCAAGAAAATTAGTGAGTGTTGAAATAAAATATCTTTTATAAAAATCCTTAAATAGGAGATACATATGTTGAAAACGTGTAGGCACTTTCAATTACAAATCAATGAAACTGAAAAACAAGTGGTTTTATTCCTCCCTCCTGCAAGAGTAACAGATTTTTATAATAAAAAAGAAGTTATTAAAACTAATTTAAAGAAAAATAATTATTTTTATTCACTTATTATTATACCTCATGTTTTTATTTCTATTTTCTTACCAGTACAGGCTAGGGGTTGACATGCTGGAGAGTAGCTCTGGGAAGAAGGACCTGTGAGTCCTGGTTGATGTGCAACTAAACTGGAATCATCAATGTGCCCTTCTGGCCAAGAAGGCCAACAGCATCCTGGGATGCATCAAGAAAAGTGTATCCAACAGGTCGAGGGAGGTTCTCTTCCCCCTCTACTCTGTCCTGGTGATGCCTCATCTGGAGCTCAAGAGGGGCAGGGAACTTATGGAGAGTCCAGTGCAGGGCCACCAAGATGATCAGGGAGCTGGAGCATCTTTCTTATAAGGAAATGCTGTGGAACCTGAGGCTGTTTAGTCTAGAGAAGAGAAGACTAAGGGGGGACTAAGGAAATTTTTATTGACAGCCAGCTGAACATAAGCCAGCAGTGTGCCCAGGTGGTGAGGAAGGCCAATGGCATCTGGCTTGTATCAGGAACAGTGCCGTTAGCAGGAGCAGAGAGGTGATTATTGCCCTGCACTCAGCTTTGGTGAGGCTGCACCTCAAATAATGTGTGCAGTTTTGGGCCCCTCTCTGCAAGGACATTGAGGTGCTGGAGAGGATACAGAGGCAGGCTACCAAGCTAGTAAAGGATTTGGAGCACATTTCAGGTAACGAATGGCTGAGGGATTTGTCGCTGTTTACCCTGAAGAAAAGAAGACTCAAGGGAGACTCTCTCTACAGCTACCTGAAAGGAAGTTGTAGCAAGCAGAGGGTTGCTCTGTTCTCCCTAGTGACAAGCAATAGAACAAGAGGAAATGGCCTCAAGTTGTGCCATGGGAGGTTCAGGATGGATATTAGGAGGAATTTCTTTACTGAAAGGGTTGTCAGGCACTGGAATGAGCTGCTCAGTGAAGTGGTGGAGTCATCATCCCTGGAGGTGCTCAAGAGAACGTTGGATGTTGCACTTAGGGAAATGGTCTAGTGGTTGACAGAGCGAGGGCAAAGGCTGGACTCGATCTTAATGTTTCCTTCTAGCTGAAATAATTCTGTGAACACTTCAAAACACTGAAAAGGTGGATATCAGAAGCAAAGGGCAACATATTTTTTCTGTAGTGTGCAGTGACAGGACAAGGAGCAATGGGCATAAACTGGAACACAAAAAGTTCCATTTAAACATCAGAAAAATGTCTTTACTGTGAGGATGATGGAGCACTGGCACAGGCTGCCCAGGGAGGGTGTGGAAGTCTCCTTCCTTGCAGATTTTCAAAGCTCACCTGGACATGTTCCTATGTGACCTGATCGAGGTGAACATACTTTAGCAGATGGATTGGACTAAATAATCTCTAAAGATTTCTTACAACCTTTACCATTCTATGATTCTATGATTTTAAGAAAATAATAAGTAACTTTTATATAGACATTGAAAATTACCCTAGTCAAAGAATATTAAACCAAACAGAAAACTCATTGCTATCTTCTTCAAGTTTAAATTAAGCTTATTCTCTTCCATCCACTTCCATTATGAAAATCAGAATGAAAAATATATTTGCCTCACTTCTTGGTTACCAACATTGATCACAGGCACATATGTCATGTGTTCTCTCTGTCTTCAGTATGATCAGATACCAGAGGCACAGGTTTTATCTAGAACAGAAATCCTTTTAAATCATATTACCTCTTATATGGACCCATGATGGAATGAATTGTATGTAGATTTCCAAGATTAATTAAGAACATCTTAGGATTTCAGCATTTAACCTAGACCATTACCATTATCTTTAACTTAGTTCTTATATATAAATAATCTACATCATCTGTTGGGTATAAAAGTGTAGTGGAAAAAATGTAACCTGGACGCAGAAACATTACTTTTACTCGTGTAGTTTACAAGCAGATGCTCAGAATAAAATTTAATTCCTGGAATAAAATCAGAATTGAGATAGAGTCTGAAGATCTGTAAACTTGGGTTGTTCTCCCACTTTCTAACCCTTCAAAATCCTGGAAATGATAAACACTCATATTAGTTATGTTCTTTGAATAGCAAAATTGCATAAGAAAGCATGATTTTTTTTTAAAATAGATTTTAAGATAAAGCTACAAAATTACAAAATGTTAGAATGACAATGTTTTTTTTAAAAATGAGAAGTGTTTGACATGGTAAAAGTGAGGTAGATAAATACACAATGGAATACGAGAAAAAAAAAACACCACCAACAACAACAAAAAAACACCAAATCCAAATACAGTAGCTAAACTCTGTATCTGAATTTTTGCTGTCATTTGCACCATGGCTGACCAGCCTGTTATTTATCTTATACAGACCCAAAGGTGTAGTGTGTTTCCTACAAGCCAGATGTTTCTGTGTGAGAAGCCTTGATTTTTGGTCACAGGTGAGACTATACACTGCAAAGAAAGGAAAAACCTGGTCCAATAGCTTTCTATATCCTAAAAGAGAAAGGTTACACGCTTTAAACGTTTCATGACAGTCTCATTGTCTGCTCTTTCTTCTGTGGTTAGCTTTTTAAAAAAAAAAAAGAAGTTAATTACACAAGCAGCTAAAACTGGCTTCTGTCATCAGTTTGCAACTGCAAATCTTAATTCAAATTCATCATCAGCTACACGGATAGTTTGAGCCTGGGAAGAGGGGAGGAGTGATGAGCAGGTGGTCTTAAATGGCTGGTCGGACTTTTCATTTTTGTACCATTCTGTGTTGGTTTGTCTTGGTTATGTTTTGAGGTTTTATGCTTTAGTTGATATTAAATATTTTTCTGTTTTCTTCCTCAAGCTGAGTAGCCTGGTCTGTTTTGTCCTGGATCTTATGTGGCAATTAAGGTCTCCCTGCCCTTTAGCAATCCTCAGGTCTTTGGTACTTGAGGCTAATCGTGGCCTAAATCAGGACACTTGCTAGAGCCACTAGCCACAGCTCTCACATTTCACACTGAGCTGCGCCAGATTGTTGCATGAAGATGCGTGGCAGATTCAGCTGTCATGGTAAAGCAGGTGGAGGCTTTATTGGCAAAGATGTAAACAACAGAGGAGTGGGGACATATGAAGTGGTAAACAAGTTGCTTAAGTGCTACTTAGCACTTTACAGGAACTCAGTGCCAAAATTGAATTTGCTTCAACCATGCTCATACATACCACTTTCAGCTGAAAAAGCTAATCATAAAACCAGAAAATGGTTAATTTCTTGCCATTATGTGTGTTCATGACCGTAATGCTCAACAGATTCAGTAATGAGACAAAAATTTGAAACCCTAACAGCTATGTAGAACATATAGCAACAAATACAAAAGCAAACGTCCTGGATGCTTTCTTTGTACATTAATCCATTCAAATCACAACATTCTAAAACAACTAATGTACAACTAACGTTTACGGAATAGTACCCTATCTAAAAGCAGATCAAGTTGTTCTGAAGGTTTCTAGCCAGTATCATGACCGAGATGCATGTATATAACAGGCTTAGGGAATCACCCTTGTGCCCTCTTGAAACTTTAAAGTTCATTTTATCAAGATGGATGCTTCAGAATATTTCTAAAAAAATTAAATACTTCCAGAGTACAGGTTGGCATGCTAATTTTCTATGGATTCTTAGAACTTAAGTATATACCCTTCTAGTGCAAAGTCTTTGAAGACAGCTTTCTAGTAATGTCAATATTTTGGGGAAAAAAAAAAAAGTAAAGTTAAGCAAATAAGTTAAAATCCTTGCCTACACAATATCTACTGCACAGATTTGAAGCTAAACTATAATTTTTAAAGACCTTTTTTTTATTTTTTTTATTTACATGCATTTCAATTATAGCTAAATTCTTCACTGACAGTCCAGTGTTCCAGACAGTGTTTGGAAACAGTTGTAAAAGAAATCTATGTCATGAGAGAGCAGTTTTCCCATTTAAATTACTTTGTCACAATAAACTTTCCTAAAATACTAATTAATAACTTTTACTGTCAAAGGAAAATAAGTTAAGAGACACAGGACAACACTGAGAAAAAAATAAAAACATTTACACAGGAATATAGAAAAGTTGTCACTTTAGAAATGGTTCCTGAAGATAAAACACACTAAAACCTAAAGAAATCATGCAATGTAAATGCAACTTGTTGTTGTTTTGCAATAATGCACTGAGGCTCTTGTGACTCTTCTACAGTCCATATGAGCCAGAAACCCGCTAAGGGTAGTTACTGCTGCACAGAAGTATGCAATAAACCGGTCTTTTGGATAATAAAAGAGGCTTTCACAACTGAAAATCCTGTGAATGAATACAAATTAGAAAATGCAAGTAGACATTTTGACAAGGTTCTGTTTAAACAGGATAATCTAAATGTATTTGTGTCAAAGAAACCAAATCACTTGGATGGACTTTTAATGAGTTTTATCCATCCAAACATATCCCTAAAGACAGTAGGATTTCCAAATAATGAAGCTAGTTTTACCAGAATACATTTCTGGGCAAAGACGGTATACTGATGGGAAAATTCTATTAAATTAGGAAGTGAGTAGTATCCTAGGAAATAAGGGTAATCTGTTTTATTTATTACTTTTATTTCCCAGAAGATGAAAAATCACAAACTTTGTGTGGAACCTACAATTTCTAAGTAGCAATACTACTGCCAATATAAAATTAACTTCTCCAGAAAGGAATACATTTTCAGCAAGTGGGGTTATAGATAGAGAAGGAGCCCAGAGACAATCTTAACTACAACTAGTTTAAGGTTATTTCTAAAGACAGTTTTCTTCAAAAATGTTTTTCAGACATCTACCAAGTTCTCATAATGTATTACTATTATTTTGTCATGAGATTATGGTGGACCTTGAAGTGTTTAGTATCTTCTAAACAACCTGTAGTAGTCTACATCTCAACACGGTGTGTGGATGAGGGGCACACATCGAGTTTCTTGCCCTGCTCTGTTTTCCTGCTAGACAGGATAGCTTGTTCCATGTTATTTCTCCCCCTACTCCCCAGGTTTTTTAGTTTAAAGCCCTCTTGATCAAATTGGCTAGCCTATCCCCAAAGATTCCAGTGCCCTTATGAGAGATATTAATTCCATCCTGTCATATATAGCTGCCAAAGAAGTAGCCAAAACCTTCCTGACGGCACCAACCCTTTTAACCAGGAATTAACTTGTCTAATTTTCACATTGGTGACTTCCTGTTTACCTCTGGTGGATAGAGGAAGAAAAAATAACTTGTGCACCTCTACCTTTCACTTGCTTCCCCAAGGGTTTAAAATCCTGTTTTAATTCTGGAGATATCATGCCTCATTATATCATTCATCCCCACGTGGAAGAGGAGTAGGAGATAGTAGCCCACATCCCTGACAAGCCATGACACTCTCTCAGCCCTGTCACAGAACTTGGCTCCCAGCAGGCAGCACACCTCTCCTGACTCCTTATCTGACCAACATCTCTAGATGCCTCTTAACGATGACACACCCACAGCAAGTACCCTTTGCTTCTTTTTACAGTGCTCATTACCTGTTGCTGGTGGAGCAGCTGATGGTGAATTGTTTGCTGGGATTTTCCCTTCTGGGGCTTGCTCATCAAAGTTCCTTGTTGTCAATGCCTCATTCTTATTTGTGATTGGCACTCTGGAAAGGGAGTTATGAAGAGGACACTACTTTTTTTTTGTTACCAGGATCCAAGGCATATTGAATTTACTGGAGGCCTGTACCTGATTATGGAAGCCTCTGTCAATCTNTATTAATTCCATCCTGTCATATATAGCTGCCAAAGAAGTAGCCAAAACCTTCCTGACGGCACCAACCCTTTTAACCAGGAATTAACTTGTCTAATTTTCACATTGGTGACTTCCTGTTTACCTCTGGTGGATAGAGGAAGAAAAAATAACTTGTGCACCTCTACCTTTCACTTGCTTCCCCAAGGGTTTAAAATCCTGTTTTAATTCTGGAGATATCATGCCTCATTATATCATTCATCCCCACGTGGAAGAGGAGTAGGAGATAGTAGCCCACATCCCTGACAAGCCATGACACTCTCTCAGCCCTGTCACAGAACTTGGCTCCCAGCAGGCAGCACACCTCTCCTGACTCCTTATCTGACCAACATCTCTAGATGCCTCTTAACGATGACACACCCACAGCAAGTACCCTTTGCTTCTTTTTACAGTGCTCATTACCTGTTGCTGGTGGAGCAGCTGATGGTGAATTGTTTGCTGGGATTTTCCCTTCTGGGGCTTGCTCATCAAAGTTCCTTGTTGTCAATGCCTCATTCTTATTTGTGATTGGCACTCTGGAAAGGGAGTTATGAAGAGGACACTACTTTTTTTTTGTTACCAGGATCCAAGGCATATTGAATTTACTGGAGGCCTGTACCTGATTATGGAAGCCTCTGTCAATCTCTGCCTCTGCCCCTCTGATGCTACAAAATCTACTAACGGTTTCCTGCAGCTCTGTGGTGGTTTAGCCTGATGTCCACCAAGTCATAAAATCACTCTCCTTCCTAAACTGGATAGGAGAGAGAAAGAAATATAACAAAGGGTGGAGAGATCACTCAACTATTAGCATCACAGGCAAAACAGACTCGGCTTGGGGAGATAAGAGTAGGGAGATGAGAAATAAAACCATGTTAAAAACACCTCTTGTCACTCCTCCTCTTCCTGGGACTCCCTTTCCTTCCTCCTCAGCAACACAGGCAATGGGGGATGGGGGTTGTGGTCAGTTCATTACAGATGGACTTTTCCACTGCTTTTTCTCAGGAGGAGGCCTCCTCACAATTGCCAATGCTACACTGTGGGGTCCTTCCCATGGGAGATGGTTGTCCATTAACTTCTACAATGTGGGTCCTTCCCAAGGGCTACAGCTCTTAAAAAACTGCTCCAGCATAGGACCTCCCAAGGAGGCAGCTCCTCACACACTGCCCCTGTGTGGGTCATCTACTGGGAGAACAATCCTTCAGGGGCAGACTGCTCCAGCCTGGGTCCCTCACAGAATCACAAGTCCTGCCAGCAAACCTGTTCTGGCGTGGGTACCTCCTCCATGGACTCCCAAGTCCTGTCAGGAACTGCTCCAGGATAAACTTCTTACGGAGTCACAGCCTCCTTCAGGTATTCACCAGATCCGGTGTGGGGTCCTCCACAGGCTGTGAGTGCATTTTGAACTTGAGGACATCTATGACACATACTTACCTCATTATCATATGTCCCTAAACATCCTAAACACTCCCCACACTCCATCTGGATTGAAACATCCTTGCTTCAGCTCTATGTGGATGGTTGAATTGATCTTCACCACCGTATTGTCCATCTGAGCCTTGGCTTTAGCCCTCAGATGAGTGCTCACCATCTTGTTAGCTTGAGACAGGAGCAGTTGTCTGACTTGCAGCTTCTCTGTGTGGGCTGTGGGATCATTACCTGCCCATCCTCCCTGCTCGCCCTGCCTGCACCAACTGCCTCACATCTGACTGCCATGTCAGGCCTTATTTGCCCATCCTGGTCACTACAATCCTGATTGCTCATGCTTCCTGGGGAGTGTTTAAATACTCTGCAGTTGCTGACACTCCACCTCCTGGTAGCACCATCCCCTTGCAAGAGCTGCCAGCTCTCCTTCACTCACCTGTTCCAGGAACCCCTGAATTTTCTCAACTGGCTGCTCAACTGCAAATAAATGAGCCTTGCCACCACCAATTTAAATAGCTCAAGAGGGACAGGCAACTTCTGGAGAGAGTCCAGGACAGGGCCATCAAGATGATCAGGGAACTGGAGCATCTTCCTTATGAGGAAAAGTTGCAGGAACTGGGGCTGTTTAGTCTGGAGAAGAGGAAACTGAGAAGCAATCTCATTCTTATTTACAAGTATCTAAATGGTGGATGTCAGGAGGTTGGGACATTTCTTTTTTCTATTATATCTAGCAAGAGGACAAGGGGTAATGGCATGAAGCTAGAATACAAAAAAGTTCCATCTAAACATCAGAAAAAAACTATTTCACTGTGGGTGTAAGGGAGCCCTAGCACAGGCTGTCCAGGGAGGGTGTGGAGTCTCCTTCCTTGGAGATCTTCAAAACATGCCTGGATACGTTCCTCTGTGACCTGATCTAGGTGAACCTGCTTCTGCAGGGGGGTTGGACTATATAATCTCTAAAGGTCCCTTCCAACACCTACCATTCTGTGATTCTATGATCTATAGGAATAGATCTTCAAGAAATGATCTCAGGATAATGGTGAGAAGGTTTTGATTCCTGAAACAAAGAAATAAACAAGCAAACAAAAAATATCCCAGACTCCTACCAAGCATATTTTTTTTGTATTCAAAGTTTTATGATCTAATAGTTTGTTCTTTAATAAATGATCATGTACAAAAGCCACAAATAGTTCATTGCTAACTCTCCAAGAGCAAAACAAAGCAGTGAATGAAACAGAGAATGGGTGGATAGAGGTGAATGCCAAAGCTGTTAAAGTATCAGAGTTGTTGGAAACATTAAAAATCTTTGTTACTGCATCTTTGCCAAAGATTAAACAGGTAAGACTCAGCCCACTGAGAATAATGATTTAAAATGCTGTCCTATTGGGATCTTGTGGCATTCAGGATAAGGAACTTATAATGACCTGACCTGTTTTCTACTGCAAGTCAGTAGGAAGATATCTCTGTCTTTGCATTTTACAGTTAATAAGAAATGTAGATATGAGAAGGCACTGTGTATTCATTTTGAAGTGCAAAATTTACATGTAAAATTTATATAGACTTTACATAATATAGCCTGCCTCCCATTTATTTAAACATTCCAGAAGAAAAGTCTTATTCAAGCAAAGGACATTATAGGGTAAGTCATACCTATATATGTATATATATGTACTACAGCCTGTGGATTTTATTTTACAAACAACATCTATTCTTTTTTTTCTTTTTATAAGTCTTCACTTAATAGTTAGTCAATGTCTGGCAACTTACAACACTATTGGCTTGACAAATCACACAGGTATACATATCAAAATCATCTCAAATAGAACATAATAGAGGATTTGCAAATTGAAGGGCAGAAAATTCAAAATCCACAAAAAGTAAAGGACGCATAGATTGTCATGGTTGAGATGAAGTACAGCAGAAATCCAGAAAAATTAAACACATCAGTAATCTTTGTATTAAGATGTTGTTTGGTCTATGAAACAGAGCAATCACTGAAAGCGTTGAGCGCTTTCAATTCTCCTGGACCCCAGTTCTTCTAGGTATCATTCACTATCATGTATGATTATTTTCACAATAATTCTGTCTCAAATTTACTTTTGTACTACAAACACTTGTTGATCATAGCTTGCCAAACAAAATGTAATGACAATTAATCCTACAGCTTTTAAACTACCCTGAGCTGAAAACTGTCTTTTTGTGGACAGAACAACTTGAGACAGTTGAAGTTTTAGATTTCTCAGCAGTTGACATATCCACAACAAGGATGTAAGGATTTTGAGGGGAGAGGGGTAAAAGGGGGCTATCGTTACTTTTTTAATTAAGCACTCTGCAAATGTCTTAGAACCTGAACTAAAAAGCTGTTGACCATATCTGTACTTTATTTTTATATACTTGGTATGCTACATGTAAAAATACCAAAATTATGCATTAAGCATACACTTTGCAATCATGACTTGTAAAAGTTGTGTTTACTCCAAGGAAAATATAAGATTCAGAACAGACATATGTTTTAAATAATCTAGGGATAGCATGCAGTCAGGAATAATTTACTATGCACATCTCTAAGTGTTACATTTTAAAAGACACGGTTTTTATTATAGCTTAACATTATTTTCTTAGGGGGAAGGGAAAATCTTAACAGTTTTACAAAATCAGTTTTCTTCTTTAACTAAAAACAAACAAACAAACAAAAAGAAATCTTACACATTCAATTCAGTCCAGATTGTACTCGATCATTCTGCATGGTTTTGTGACATTTATGCTTTTCAACATGGTGAAACAAAGGCTTAAAACTCAAAATCTCCTGCTTTAAATGGAAACAGCTTTTACCAGCAACAGACAGAAATCTTTGTTCAAAGCTGACAGCATAGGGATGCATTCTGCCATTGACACAGCCACTCACTGCTCATTGGGATGGGATGAGCAGTGTGCATGGACTGAGGGGCTTGCTGTTCTTTGGAGCACTGCTCTAGTTTCTTTTATTTTTATTTTGTGGTTTTAGGGGATAAAAAGAAAGTCTCTAACTTGCTACATGCAAATATCACCAGCAAAGGCTGCTTATGATCTACTTTGCTCTAGTGCATCGCTTTGGCAGACTCCTACCAGCACCCTGCATTCCTATGATGGTATTGACTCACTATGTATTCTTCTCCCAGTGCTCAAAGCACTCCTGGCCAGGCAAGGGTATGGACATCTCAAGCAGAAGTCTTCCACGTGCACTTAAAAGAAAAAATAAATCTAAACCTTTGGTAACTCTTCAGAAGGTGAGAACTATGGATTTTTTTCTGCTTGAAGGTAATAGTTTTCACAGTATGACAGAAGAGAGAAGAACTCATTGCATTTTGCAGCTTGCAGAATAATGAAAGTAAGCTCCAACTGAAGCTATCATGTTACCTGCTGTAGTTCCATATAATCACAGCCTTCCAGTTCTTTTTTCTCACAAGTCACAACCCACGGTTTGATCCTGGCAAGGAGAAAACTGCAGTTTCAGGCCTGCTATTTTACCATTGCCCACAGATTCTGGATATTTATACCTCTCCGAGCATCCTGAGTACTGTTTCTAAAACAGCGGCGTTTGTCTATTTGTGTAATATTTTCACCACCCTACATTTGTTGATACTTCATCTATGTGTACAGAGGACATATTTAATAAAACTTTATAAGCCAGGACATATTCTGTAAATCTACTACCAGTGAGACATTCTCTTCTTGAAAGAGTCAGTCTTTCTACCACGTTCCAACTCTTACTCTTCCCTGCTGGTTATGAAGGCTAAAAAGCTTTGCCTTGATTGTGGCATCTTAATACATAGGTGTCAAAGCCAGGAATATGCACATGGACCATAATCCAATTTGTATGTTTATTTTTAGTAGATAGCTATAATAACAGTGTTATTCTCTGCTAAGCATCATTATTTAACCATGTTTTCTGGTATAGCATTGAGGATGGGATTTGGAAGTTCTGTGGATTATGCTTTACCTTCTGCTACCAATTTCAATGGATTACCCAGCAGAGATGGCTCTCTCTCATACTCTTTCCCCCTAATTTCCAAACAAAATGGCAACTTTTCTATATTCTGTGTTAATTCAGTAAAAGTAAATAAAATAGTGTATTTCATATATGAAGAGCTTTAGAATAATTTTATCCAAGCAGAGGACCACAGAAGTCGATTGCTGAATATTATTTAGTACATCTGTTAATTCATTATGGCATAAATAAAACACATTAATCAACCTCAAGTTTCTTTCTATTTTTTTACAGGCAAATAAAGTTTTGGAACAACATCTTGGCAGGATAACTTGACAAAAGTGCAAAATCTACAAGTATCAGCAAATTTAGTTTGGATATACTTGAATTTCGTAGAAACTGCGTTACACAAAACATGTAATTTTATGTAACTATGAGTTACATGCTGCAAAACATCATCAGGGAATTATATTGCTGAGCTTAAATAATAAACATATGAACAGTTTATGGCATTGTCAGAAATCACAGGATACTATAGCTACAGAACTGCAGTTTGACAGAGTGTTTTGGTTCACAGCAAAAACTGGTTAGAAAAATAAAAAGGTTAATTAAAAATCAATTATATAAATGAATACTTGGCTAGGAACAGCTGGAATATTATTCATGGGTTTAATAATACATATAGATGTGATCATTAACAGTAGAATATTAAAAACTCTGCATTGTATTGTATTTTATTGTACTGAAACAATGCAAATAAGTCTGAGTTAGTTATCTTAAAATCTCAGTAGGTGTTATAGGAGTAAAACTTGATGGATATTTTTACTTTTGTTATTACTAAATCTTGTAAATAGTGCTAACATATTGTGGTGGTTTAGGCCAAATATCCACCCAGTCATAA
>WBNH01004027.1:0-95968 GCA_013401255.1 Urocolius indicus
TTAATTTTTACCCAAAAGCACTCTACCCACTCTTCATCCCCACCCAGGCACACTTCACATTAATTGCTCCCTCACATAGAGAGCAACTAATCAATTTAATCAACTTCTGCATCCCTCTTTTCCACCCTAGCAACTCCACCTCTCCTGTCGCCAGTGATGTCAGACTTCACAGTGTTTACTGCCACTTCTCCTTTCCACAGATCTACTCCCTGCAGCATTACCTCTGGCTGCCACCCAACACTTCTAGGTCCCCCGTGAGGAAGACATTCCACATTTCTGGCTGTCTGAGAGCAATGTGTGTGGACATGAGCAGGGTAGGAGATGAGGGAAAATCAGGGGAGGAAAGATGGATAGAAAGGTTGAAAGGCCTAAGGAGATAATCTGTGTATTTGTATCAGTTGCATTCCCCTTGCAAAAGAAGGTACTTTACTTCAGGCTGCCTGTGGTGCAGTTCAGGCCTTAAATTGTGGTTTTTTTTGAGGAAGGCAGAGTGATATGCCTTGAGGCAGCTGGAAACTCCTCATAGTCGACCTCCATTTCCACAGAAGTAGACAATGCCTTAGTATCTAGCAACCCTCTGCCCTCTCAAGTGAGACTAAAATCAGTGAGCTGGTTCAAAACCCACTGATGGGGGAAACTCGCACTGTACCTCTGTAAAGTAAACTCAGCAACACTGTAGCTACTGGTGCCCTCACCCAGCATTGATGATGAGAAGAGAAACAACTCTGGATGAGAAGGAGACTCCACACCTTCCCTGAGCAGCCTGTGCCAGGGCTCCCTCACCCTCACAAGAAAAACGTTTTCCCTTTTGTTTAAGTGGAACTTTTTGTGCTCCAGCTTATATCCATCACCCCCAGTCCTGTCGCTGGACACTGCAGAAGAAAAGGATTTGTGGCAGGGGACGCTGAGGCGCTGCTGAGGCATCGCGAGGGATATGGCTGGAGCAGGGTCAGCCTGGTGAGCGGGCACGTGCTGGGCTTACATTGCCCCTTCCCGCTATCCCTGTTCCCCTCAGCTCCGCTGGGGGTATCTCTTCTGCCTCTGGTGTTACCCAGACTGCTGTATTCCCTCCTGCATGCACACAAAGACTCTCGCATTTCCTTTCTCTGTTATTCTGTCTCTGATGTTAAGAAAATTTTAATGCTTTTATGTTAATTGCTTTTGAATACCAGCCTTTCTGGAAAACAAAAGGTTTCCCAGAGTACCGGTTTCTTTGGAAACATTCCCATGACCAGCTACGAGCTGAAATAATAACAATAATAAGAAATTTTCCACATAAGACTCTCTTTCAAGAACTGGTGAAAAAGCTGTAAGATTCTCTTTGGTTGCTTGTGGGTTGAGTTTGGTTTGTCTTTTGACATTTTCAGGCTCGTTTTCTCCTCCAGCCTCTCGATATCCCGTACTCCTGCCAGCAGACAAGGACAATTGCAGCAGAGTTTGGCTGCAGTCTGCTTCAGGTCAGGGAGAGGCAGTGCCCCCTCTCAGGGGAGAGCAGCCCGGGTGCGCCTGGGCCAGGGGCTGTGTGGAAGGAAGGGCCACCCGCCTGCCTCGGCTGCCATTCCATACCCTCCCACAGGTCAGGAAGTGGGGGACAGTTCGGGACTGGAAAAAACTGGCAAGGAAGCTTCAGCTAACCACAAGAAACTAAAGCACACAGCAAGGATCACAAGGCCCATGGCAGAAGGGGAAAAGCTGACAACTTTTGATTCATGAGCTGTTAAAGGTTACGATGCTGCCATATAATATTATGGAAACGAAGCCACAGTTTTAAACACTAAGCAGGTATCTGCAGCAGGAAATAAACCCAGGGCTCGCTCTTTCTCATGCATTTGTATGTGAGGTAGTGGAGAAATTGGGCTGGTCTCAAAGAGACCACAACCCTAAAAGAGGGTTTGTGAGGACCACCTCACATGCAGAGCAGCACAAGCGCTGTCTTCCTCTGTTATGCTCCAGTTCCACAGGCTTCTGAAAAAAAAGCAAAATCATTCACAAGGTGCTGTAAAGGAAGACATACATTACACACTAACCCATTTCAGTGTGGGACTTTTCTCACAGCATGCATATAATGTTTGTTAGCTACTAAAATATCACAAAAAGCACCACCATCTCGTATGTTGAGTTGGCAGAAAGAGAGGAAAAGCAAATAAATTCTAGCTTCCACCAGTAACTGGCATTCTCGAGGGCTTGGCAAGGAAAGCCACTACCGAACTATCTTCTGCCAGCACAGAGATTTCCCCTGCTGGGGAAACTGACATGGCTGTGCCTGGGGATGTCTGTGTGTGGGGCTTGTGGGCCCACCTTTGTACCAGTGACCCTGTGGCATGCATATAGCAGAGGAAAGTAAAGCAGAGAAGCGCAGCTGGACTTGGTACTTTACAGATCTTTGCCTTCTAACAGGGCTAAAGGGCCTCACAAAGGTTTCACAGCACATTGCCATAGAAAGGGGTGCTGGGAAGAAAGTTGCTGGAGTCCTCCTCCCAACTTTTCTTATGACTTGTTCTAAATCATAGAAGGCATGAAAAGATAAGAAGTCCAAAGTAACCTCAAGGTGTGAAATGAAGAAAGCAGTCCTTCTAAGTTGGAAGAGAGAGAGCCCTAGCAAACAGAAACTGTTACAAAATAAGCCCCGAAATGCTGCAGGTGCTCATTTCCTCCAGGTTTAAATCTACAGCCTGCAGCAAGGCTGCTGGGGCTTGTAGGGTGCCTTGGAGCCAGGTGGAGGCCATCAGCTACTCCCAGCCTAGCACAGAACCCAGAAAACCCACACAAAACCCAAAACTCCTTTTAAAAAAAAAAAGAACATCTTCTGTGTTCAGTGATAGCCTGGGTCTGCCTCCTAAGTAAAATTTTCATGAGGACTGTGAAGCTGCCTATCTTGATTTGACCTGCACTGGAAAATCAGCCTTCCCTGTGAGCCAGGTGAAAGTATGGTTCCTATATAAAGCGTATTTTGAGACTGAGCCAGTTATTAGAGAGGAATTTCCTTTTCCTCAGACATACAGTGCTTGCACTATGCTAAAAAGGAGACAAAGAGTTTGGCAGGAGCCTGCAGTGCTTGTTTGATGCTTGCTGCCTTTGTATGCATGCGGAGTTGAGCCGCTGAAAGGATGGTAAGGCACAGAGGGATCAGGGTGTCTGCTGCTTGAAACTCTGTTCTGCCGGTTCAGGCCCTGTTCTCTTCTAATACAAGGAGTTCTGCATCCAAAAGCTGCCTCCAAAAGCCCATGGTTCAAAATTCCTTGCCCAGATCCACTGACTTATGTATCCTTTACTTATTCCAGTAAAAATTGAGCATGGGTGGACAGAGATGCCATAGACTCTGATACTGGTGTTGCAGTAGGCCATTTACACAGACACCAGGTTCATATTCCCAAAGGCACTCAAGCATTTTGTACATGCTGCAGTCACAGGGGTCAGCTTCTTCACTGCTGCAGACCTCTGTTCCTGTAGTGGCTTTCTCCTTTCAGATGCCAGCAAGCAGGGGGCTGGTATAAATGTATATCTTAATTTTATGTCTGAGTACCATGTACCATGAGTAAAAGTAGATCCCCAAAGTATGCAACAGGTAAGAGTCATTCAAAACCCACCTGGATGAGTTTCTGTGTGACCTACTCTAGGAGGTCCTGCTCTGGCAGGGGGGATGGACTACATGATCTCTCGAGGTGCCTCCCAACCCTTTAAATTCTGTGATTCTAAGATTCTGTGATTTATGTAGATTATTTTGTTTGTGGTGGCTCTGGACATCCCCGCAACAGTGTTTGTTACAGACAGCTTGGAGAGTGCCACAGTACATATAACTCTGGGTAGCTCTCCTGCGTGCTCTGAAATGCAGCAAGAGCTGACTGCTGTGAGCAGTGTCCACACTGCGCAGTTACGTTCTTGTAGATGAACCACAAATCAGTCCTTTAATGATGCAGGGAAAGCCCAAACCTTTCCAAGCACACACACGAGTCATGTTCCACCCGTGTGCTATACATGTATACCGGTGTTTAATTTACTGTGTTTTCACTCAGAGCCACCAGCATTCGCATGTAGCAAACAGTAAACCGAGGTGGGAAAAGAGAGTCAGGAAGTTTGGGAACTGCTTTTATCTCACAGATCTTTATTAAAAAAGAACTAAAACAGCATATAGGTTACTGTATTGAACAATAGGCTAATAAATGCCAGTATTGCATATGCTATATAGTAAAAGTTAACAATCTCTTATTCTTTAGATTGTTTTCTCTCACAAAGCACACCCTGAAGGCCTCAGTAACAGTATTGTTATCATCTATCTAGGTACTTATATGGCTCCCATCACTGCTGTACCTGTTTTTATGGTAGCTGTGAAATAGAACCATAGAATCTAATATGGAATCAGACCCAGAAAACATTGTTTGTCCAAATACTACATAAGCTAACAAAGGAAATGAAGAAGAAAGAATTCCTAGGAGCTCTGAGCTCTTTCTATGATGCTGAACCACTCAACTTCTACTTTATGGATCACAAATTGATATTGTTAAGATTAAGTATGAGCATCACCTGGAAGAATGCCACCACTTCCCAGGAGACCATGATGTGAGCTACAGAGAAGGAAGGGTGTGATTCCTATTTCTCTTCTTATGAAACTCTCAATATAGAGAATATCTTTCTGACAACAATCAATTGGTAGGAGCAACTTAACTTTGCTTCTGTAAGGAACCAGGAAAGAAGAAATGAGAAGCACACACAAAAAAGGGAGTTCACATATATCTCAGCTGTTACAAGATTATCTCCTCAGGGAAGATCCACTTCATTTGGTCCCACAGTCATTACCATCTTCACAAAGTAAATACAAGAGACAGCACTGGGCATTGTTTTGCACTCTCCGCAGGGAGATGATTGCTGGTACAAGACAGAGTACTGTGGAAGGATCAAGGCTGTGAGAACAAAAAGCTTTCATATGCCTTGTTGTAAACATGGCTTACTTGCAGCAGAGCAGTGAACACGCCCAGGTATTTCCATCTCAGACAGAAATGAGAGCAGGGCTTTTACTGCTGTAGAAAAAACTGCTGGGTGAAGAGGCTGAAGCAGGCAGTGCCCAGAGCTGGTGTTTGGGCCTGCCATACATCAGCAGCTGCCGAGCAGCAGGCAGTGCCTGGCTATGGAGCACAGAGCTGCACACAGATCTCCAGTTGGGATACTTTGTGTGCAATAGGACAAGCACTGTGGGCACTGAAGACAAACTGGATGAGAGATAAAGTAGGCTGGTGTTCATCAGGACATCCTTTGAGAATAGGGAGGTGTCGGGGGCAGTACGTGCAAGAGGGGAGAGAGGTTGTACAGAGCATGGTTGTGATATAAAGCCAGATAGAGAACACTCTGCCTAGAGGAGAACAACTGCCATGCATATGGGGATGTATTCAGACTTCTCCCCAGGAAAGGTCCTCCAGGAACCTCTACAGCAGCAAGGCTATAGCTTGCAACTGTCTTACTAGTCAGTGGAAACACAGAAAGCTCCCCTTCCCCAGAAAGTCTCATCTCAGCTACAGACAGGTCCCACAACCAAGATTACTCTGTTAGGGATCTGCCTTGTCTTTTGTGAGAGTCTCAGACAAACCCTTAGTCTTTAAAACACAAGAACACTAGACAGTGAGACAGTGAAAGACTCACCCACTAGAGAACATATGAGTTCTCAGCCAGGAGGTGCATAGCAGGCAGCCATCACAGCTGGCCTTTGATGCACATTTTCAAGTGAACACGGGGCTTCAGATAGACACAGTGCTTGTGAAGCCAGTGCTCAGTGTAGGTCTCTATTTCAGACAAGAAAACTTTCACCTGCTGTAGTAAGCTCTCAAGTAACCAGCCTCTACATGAATTCTGCATTACTTAATTCAAAGAGGCCAGAATCTTCTTAAGGTTCATCCACAGAAATGTCAGGGAGCAAGTGGAAAAGGAGGTGTTTCTTCACCGAAAGGCATCTCTCTGACGCTGTTGCTTCAAAGATGTCAAAGCGACACAGGAAAAACACCTGCAGCATGTCTGTTCTCTGTTTCTGTGGCAGGGGAGAAGAGAAGGCATTGCCAGATGCAATTTTGAAAGCAGCTTTTCTGTGTCTGGTGTTAAGAGACATACAGGGCTCCAGGCTACCTTTCAGTGTCGATGATGCCTGTGCTGACAGACCTTGCTGAAGGGTGAAGCTAGGGAAAGAGGCACAGGCGATGCAGCACCTGGGATCACCCAGAATTGGCACCTGGGGAGGGGAAAAAGAGGTCCAGACTCACTTTGACTGCCATGGTTTCATTGTCTGGGGAACTAGGTCCCACTTCTGCTCCAGAGTTTCAGATATTCGGTAATACATACAGTTTACACAGGCCCATAACTTATTTATTGTTAATGCTTGCTATTCCTTAGCTTGTTTTTGAGGCTGTTTTGCAGCACCCAGGTAGTTGTAGAGGTGGCTTCCTCTGACTCTGTAACACCTTATGTCCTGGTTTCATCTAGGCTAGAGTCAATTTTCTTCCTAGTAGCTGCTACAGGGCTGTGTTTTGAGTTTATGCTGAAGAGAATGTTGGATAACACAGGGATGTGTTGGTTATTGCTGAGCAGTGCTTGCACAGCATCAAGGCCTTTTCTGCTCCTCACCCTGCCCTGCCAGTGAGTGGTCTGGCAGGGCACAAAAATATGGGAGGGAGTATGGTCAGGACAGGTGACTCCAACTATCCAAAGGGCTATTCCATACCACAGGATGTCATGCACAGTGTATAAACTGGGAAGGCTGGCCAGGAGGGACAGATCACTGCTCAGACATCAGTGGTATTGTGCAGCATTTGTCTTTTTCTTGGGTTTTATTTCTCTTAATTGCCATTCTAATACTTCATTCTTCTTACCGTTATTGCATTTTAATTACACTTGTCTTCTTAAAGCATGAGTTCTAATTTTCTTTTCAGATTCCCCTCCCTATCTTACGAGAGGTCTGGGGAGGGGGGGGGCTGAGTGTCTGTGTGAGGCTTCGTTGCTGTCTGGGCTTGAGCCACAACAGCCTGTATGCTCACCTTGTTTATCTCCAGCTCAGAAAACATCAGCTACTGGGTGAGTGCAGCAGACAAGGAAAAGCTCCACCTCCACTGCAAGAGGATGGCATGGTGAGGGGGAGGAGTACAACAGGGCTGAGGGCCATGTGGCATGAGAGGCTCTGGAGCTGGTAAGGTGTCAGTCATCACTTGTAGACAAGAGCCTGTTTCAGAGATAGCAACCCACAAACTCCCTTCTGCTCCTCACCGAGTCTGGTACCTGTCTCAGCCATGCTGACTAGGAACAGCCCTTTCCTGACCTCAAGTTTTAGCCTGAGTGACAAAGGACTTTGGCTGACAGAAGTATCTACTTCTTCCAGGGCACAGGTCAGAAGGAAGGAATTAAGTAGAAATCCTGCCTCTCTCTTCCGCCATCTGATGAACAGGCTGGCTAAGCCTGTGTGTCTTTTTACCACAAACACCTTCTGTTCTGGCCTATGCAGTTGCTTTCACAGCTGGAAAGGGGATATTTTTTGCCTTAAATAAAAAGGAAAAAATGGCTGGACTCTTTTCAGTATGCTCTGGGGAGCTTTAGGAAGCCACATGAAACTGAAATGCTCTCTATCAAACCTCTGGCACCTCTCCACAGCTCCCTGGATGTCACTGTGAATTAAGTTATATTGGCTACACTTACTATTTTTTTCTGAACATAACTCATCAAAGGTAAACACACAAAAAACCTCTGACTTTGGTAGCGATTAACAGAGATGTCTTGATGACGAAACCACATGTTCCCTCAGGGCTTTGCCCTAGGCATTCAGTGTTAGTGTGTCTATACCAGGCTCTGAATTTTGAAGTGACCCTTGAAAGACACTTTCTACTGCCTGCCTCAAAGGCTGGATGAGAAGATCTAAGGAGAAGCTAAAACCTGCTGGAACCGAGGTTCTGCTTCCACAGCAGGAGACAGCAAGCTCAGAGGTCATACAAAGACTGGGCACAGACAGCAGGCAGCAGAAAGTGGGTGCCTATTCTCATTAAAACAACTCTCAGCTATTGAACATTTCCTGTGATGTTCTCCCACCAGAGCAGCTACACCCTCCAGCATCCTGGGTGACCAGCACGGCAGTTCTAGCCAGCTCCCCCTCACCAGCTCTTGCTGTGTGTAGCCCAGCCCCTCAGATTCCCTTCCTTCAGAGCCACCATGCAGCAGCCAGAAGATATCGTTTGGGTTTTGTTCTCTTTCCCTGCATGGCAGTAACTCGCTCTCATTTTGTAAGCCACTCCAGCCCCAGGAGTAGGCTGGGTGACAATGTGCACAGGAAGTCTTTGCAGGGAGTAAACATTGCACTGAGGGGCTCTTAAGAGGTGCTGTGGCTTATTCCTGAGGGAAGGTGACAAGGGAAGGGCTGTGGCTGTGGCTGGTCTCTTCTCATGTGTATGTAGAGATTCAAAGAAGATTTCCTTCCCCACGCAGAGATGTGGGTACGGGTGGCTAACATCGCTTACATTAAGTGAGGGCTGAGGGACTGAGCACCTTACATTTTTTTCCTTCTTTTCCCTCCCCCATCTCTGAGAAGGGTTTAATATGAAAGGGCTGACCCACACCTTGTACCAGGACAACCTAGACTTCATTGACGTGCATTTCTATTTATCCTGGAAGAAGAAAAAAACAGAATCATTTTATACCCATAGCAGCACGACGAAGATAAGAAGGCAAAGGAGTGTGAGCGGTATAAGACTAAGTTGTCATAGAAGCATAATTGCATTTGAGCCTACTTTGTATGAAAGCAGACTGCCAGAACCTAATTTCAGGAGAGGGAGAATCACTGTCAAGAGAAAAAGGGAGCGCAACGCTGCTCTGCCTAAATTGTATTAGATGGAAAACAGCAAACTGGATCTGCATCTCCCCGCAAATGAACTTCCCTGTACAAAACCAGCTGAGCCATTTTCTTTCGTTGTGACTTCAGAAAGAGATCACATGAAACAGTCCTTCACGGAGTGTGAGGAAAGTATATCCAATTGTAAACTACAGTGCGTAACAACCCATTAATTATAGATGTGAACAGTGTTTTCCAGAGGTTACATTTTCACTGAATTAAAATTTAAACAATGATGAATGGGTTAGGTTGCTTTCCTGTTGAATAAGTAATTTCTATAACCATGTAAATATGGTTTCATCGACCAGCAGCATACAGTGCCTCGTAGAGGAACTGGCTGTGCAAATAACCCCAAACAGAATAGCCAGAAAAAGACAAATCAAAACAAAATGCACCTTAGTTTCTTACTCTCTGATACACAGGCAGGCTGGCTGCTCAGTTCAGCTTTTCACGATATACCTCAAGGTGACATTTCTTGTGGATGCCAGCTCTGGCAGTTCCATACACCACTTTTCTCCTTGGCAAACTATCTTAAGAAGAGATATTTCCCCCTTGTGAAATGGCCATATTCACACACTTACAGTGTTTCATAGAAAGCTGGGAGTCTAACTTTCCTCCACATACCTGGAATGAGCATCTCAAAACCCTCTGGCAGTGGTTGCTGGGGTGAAGGTCCTCTACTCTTCTGAGAACCTCACATCCTCCTGCATCAGTGAGTAACCCTGAGTCAGCAGGGCAAGACAAGAGGGACTTGTTGCTGTCAGGGCAATTTCTTTCAACAACTTTATGTAAGAAGTGCAAAAAATAAGATGAACATGCTCCAGATGGCACAGGATTACTAACCAGAAACAGACAATTCCTGCAACAACCATGAGCAGCTGCAGACAAGGCAAAACCATACACATAAAATTTTAGGCTGAAGGTCAGAAAAGTAAAACATGGGAGACAGTGTCAGCAGGAAAGCAGACAGAATATACGTGTTAGGAGAACATTTATTATAGCTCACCAAAACTTTCATCCAGAGTAAAATAAAACTCCTCAGTAAACTTATTTTTTTCTCCTCCATTTGACAATGTTATTTCTTTTTCATATATGGACTCATTTTGATTGATGGTTTGTGTAGTCTTTACGCTTTTGCTTGTGAGGAAAATCTTTATCGTGAGAAAAGGTGTAATTGATGTGGTGTCTGAAAACAGCAGTTATCATATGCTGAAATAATATTTCTGAATCATAAGCAGCTTCATTCATCTCCAGAAGACATTCAGGCTGAAGCTTCACTGTGACCATCTGAGTGTCAACACTGTTACATATTTTGCAGCCACTCAAATCTTGTATTCAAGGAAGGATGAGTTTCCAACCAATCTTTCTTCCTGTATTCATGGCTGGAGCTATATTTCTGAACAGTCAATATTGTCTGTGCTATATTTTATTTTCGTGGTAGAAGTAAACACTAGATAAAAAGAAAATTATATCAGTTCTCTCTTGAATTTTGCCAGTCTGGGAAAACACTCTGTCATAGACAGATTTCCTGTCATACTTTCCAGATAAACATATTACAATACAACTTATGGGCTCCTACTTTGTTATTCATGTAATTGTGCAATCATTAACAGTACCTACCTCTGAGTTAAACTTTCTCTTCTTCTTGGGAGTGACATTCAAAAAAACCTTTAAAAGCCAAGCCTTAGCTCTATCTTTTCTGGTTTGTTTTATTTTGTTTTGGTTTGATTTTGGGTTTTTTTTTGCCAAGGTCTTTGGTTTTTGTTTTATACATGACTTTTAGCTAGAGCTTCCTAATTGTTAGGTTGGACCTTGTTCTGGGGTGGAGTAAGGTGATAGTAAGAAGATAACACTGGCAGCTCGCACAGCTGCCGAAAGAAAGTGAGACCTAGTTTGCAGCCATTCAGTTCCTTTTTCAAAAATGCTGCAAGCCTAAGCTCCTCGTAAGGGCTGATGGAAGCAATACCCATGCTGCCCCTACCCCGTGCTGACCCACAAAGTGCTGGGGGCAGAGTGGACATGGTGACACCATATCAGATTTTAACTCCAGATCTCCAAATCAAAGCATTTACTCCCATCTGTAGCAAAGGCTGTTCCTGTTCCTTCTTTATATTTTCAAATCCTTTCTCTGATTATGTTCACTCTGTCCTGTCTGTTTCACAGCCTAAGAAAACACACTGAAACCAACAGCTGTGTGCCCTGGGAAGAAACAGCAGCTCTCCCTCACATCCTGAGCACTGCACAAAAGCCACTGGCTGGCCACGGTTAGGAGCTGCAGCACAGCCTCCTCCTCACAGGAGTCCTGTATGTCTCGTTCCCTGAGTCCACAGCTGCCAGTCCCAGGCGGTGACATGGAGACAAGGCGGTGTCATTTAGAGATCCTAACTGAGATCACCATCTCTCTGTTCATGTCCACAGCTGCTCTGAAGACATCATGTCTGAGTGTGTAACTGTGGTTGGGTCTCCCACTGAGGTCTGCATCTACTCACAGATCTGCTCTGAGAGAGTTCTCTTCTGTCCTGGGATGGGCGAGAGCTGTTGCAATGCCCTACTTTCTCTCTTAGCCTAGATCTGCTTCTAGCTCCAAAGACACAGCCCAACCTGTATGTCTTCAAGTTCACTTTGTCCTTTTCTCTGATGATGTTGTTCTTGCCCCTGCACTGTGTTCTGCCTCTAACTGTATTTCTGCAGCAGATTGGCACATCAGATGAGGACACTAGTTCAGCTGGGGGAAAAATGCACTATGTTTTCCTGTTTATTTTTCAGCTAGATCCATTTCCCAACTAGGTCCTCTGGATAGCCACAGAAATATTTCTGCTACCACTAGCATGGAGCTACTGTGGGGTTAGGAAGAAGCAGCTAGGGGACAGCAATTTTTTTTGAGACAGATCAGTTCCTTGAACCAGGCCTCAAGATATCTGTATGCACCAGTGCCTGCACAGTGGAGGAAGCAGGAATACAAGGTGAGGAAAAGGGCCTGGTCAGAAGCCTGGGCTTGGATTGATTTAAACCAGTTTAAGTTACTAAAGGAACAGAATAAAAAAGACACTTACTAGTTGCTTAGATTTATTCTGTTTTCCAGAACAATAACTTAAGAAGATGAGGTAGCCAGACACCCTCCAATGAATATGAACTTATAAACCTTCTGGAGTTTTTTACTGTTGCTTTGTCAGACCTGATAAACATCCCAAGGCTTGTCTTGTCTTTTCCATTTACATCACCTGATGCAACAGAAGATGCTACAGCTTCATACAAGGGTGATCTCTGTGTTACTATTCACACTGAGGAAGAACAGTGAGCCCAGTTATGCCTATGAGCTGAAAGGCAGTTCCTGGCTTAAGAGATTTAGGACCTGAATAGACTGGGAGACAGGAGGTCAGGAAAATTATTTTGGATATCAGACTCCAGAGAACAGCAACAGCAATTAAAGTCATAGCTGAAAAATGGCCAGAGCTGTAATTGCTTATCTGTTGTCTAGTTAAATGATAGAGGTTTGGCAGATAGATGATGGGTGGAGAGGTGCTGCCCGGTGTACCTTTAGCTAAAGGCACTGTGTCAGGGCTAACTGTGACATGCTACTGCTACAATGACCCATGGCACAGATACAGCAGAGAGCAAACACAATGGCCTCCTAAACACCCATCATTAGCATGTCTCAAACAAGGAGAAATGAAGGGAAGAATGTCTGTAGTCACAAAGAAAACTAATCCTTATTTGTCACAATCTGAACTGGATCTCAAAATAACTAAAGTATAGCCATTTTACCAAACCACCTCTATTAACATAACTAATTCTGAATCTCCTGTGTATTTCCAAGTCAAACACACACCAACATCTGCTTGCAATAAAAGCAAGGGATGGTGGTTCCACACGTACAGTGCAAATACTGTAACTCCCTGCTAAAAGCACTCCCTGTTCATTACATAGAGTGTAGCATCTCCCTTGCCTGATACGTACTTCAGTGGGTGTAACTTGGAGGATTTGAGACAAAAACAAAACCAAAACAGACTGAAGATGACCTTTTAATAGCCTGTGCTGTTAAAAGTGGGTCTCTTGGCTCCTCTGTCTAAGTACTCTGATGAGTATTGATGCATGGGAAAATGTGCACTGCTCCACAGCAGACAAACCCACGGAGAGGAGAGGAAGGTTTTGAGTGCCACAACTCATACACAGCTAGGAGCACAGTTACTACCAGCCAGCTCTAGCCTGCCCGATGACGAGTTAACATGCCACTTTCCCTCTGCTGTCAAAGCCTTTGTCACAGTAATAGCCCATTTCCTCTTTTTGTTAATATCTCTGTCAAGAGAAGGAAGCAGCAGAATTTAAAGTGCTGTGGTGTGTGATAGCACCGTTCTGCTCAGGCTGTGCCGGGAGCCTGCTGTGTTTTGATTAACTGGATGTTCCTCTCCAATTTGTATTGAAATTATTTTTCCATGGAAGCGTAGAGTGATGAGGGAGGATGGAGCAGCTGGGCCAGAGTCACTCAGGAGTGGGCACAGGGCCACCAGATCTGTGACCACTTGTGTCTTCTCCTGCTGCCTTGCCCATGACCTGAGCTCTGGTAAGGAGACGCTGCTCTCATCCTCGAAAGTCACTTTCAGTTTCTACTCAGCTCTCCCAAGAAGTAAAAGTAAAGCCTATCAGTAAAAGTAAATTGTGCCCTGGATGATAAGGTAATTTGGCATGCAATCCTGAAGCCGTGGAGTTTCCTAAGATTTTCCGGTACCTGGTAAGTATGTTTCATAACATATCAGCCTGCACATACAGCCACTCTTGTCTCTGCCACAGCCCTGCAGTCCAGGGGCAAGCATATGCTGGCTTTCAGCCTTGAACTGCCAATTTTTCCAGTCACCCCCAGTCTCTCAGTGGTTGGTGCAATGCCACTTGCATAGCATGCCACTCTTCTACCAGTAAGGCCAACAAAGATTTTGCTAGTGAGGGCTTCAATCTCTTTGCATGTCTGGTTGGGCTACATAGTGCAAACTGAAAGAAAGGCAATTTACTCTCCCTTCTCTTGGTCTCAGTAACTGAATGAGGCAAACCTGATAAGGAGGGAAGTCTAGGGCACCTCACAGCTCTGGAAATAGGGATCCAGAATCAGGGATCCCATTTCCAAGATTGAGGACAGTTCATAGGCAAGGCGTAAAGAATCCAAATGTCTGGTGTAGAAACTGTTGGCGTATCACACTCTGTGTTGACTCCTGTGGCTCTGAGAAGGGGACAGAAGAATAAAAACTGTGACATTTTCATTCTGATTTAACACCAATGCGAATGACACAGGACGCAAGGTAGCTAGGACTCGGCCATTCCTATCACTGATCTCTGGTTTTACTGCTTAACTAAAGTTGCAGAGGGCTTGTGTGTCAAAAAACAGTCAGTTTCTGCTCAGAACTCACTACTAAAGCAGTTCAGGCAAGTGTAACATCCATATCATTCCTGTTGACTTATATCTACAGATGTGGTAACACCATTGTTTTGGAATTAGTTGCAAACTGGTACGAGATTAACTTTCCCACTACTTACAAACTTAAGCTCCTAAGTGTTCTACAAAATACTTCCATGTTTTTCTAATGAGTTGGTTTGACTTTTCTGTTTGCATGATTATTACAAATCTCTCAAAATATTTTATGTATCAATGAGCAAATTTGAAATGTATCTGTCATGATACCTCCCTCCCTCCCCCCCTCCTTCTCTCCCTCCCCTTACTTGTTATACATACTNAGCAAGAACATCAACAGTAGGATTTGCATCACATCCACGACTTCACAGGCTGCAGAAAAAATGAGAGGTGGATGTGATGCAAATCCTACTGTTGATGTTCTTGCTTCTCAAAATATTTTATGTATCAATGAGCAAATTTGAAATGTATCTGTCATGATACCTCCCTCCCTCCCTCCCTCCTTCTCTCCCTCCCCTTACTTGTTATACATACTTGTTAGACTCCATGTACTCCAGCATCTTTGTAACATATATAAAAAGTTTGAATCATGGGTTTTGCTTTGGTAACTCAAAGAACCATATCAATAAATGTAAAGAAACTGAGTGAATTGGAGAGACACCAGCAAAACCTGATATATGATAACCCTAGAAAAGTGTGCCACTCTGTTTAGGCAACTCCCAGTCCAGTACCAACAGTCCTCTCACACAGTCCTTCTCCATGTGGAGGACTCTGAACACTGAATATGGCTTAGACCTCTGCAACCCAGCAAAAGAGGATAAATTATTTTAGCCACAACTCCTTTTTTTATGGCCTAACTCAGTTCAAAGAACAGCATTCCCCCCTAAACAACTTTGTATCCTGAAACAAACATTACAAGTTGTGGCACTATAAGAGGTTTAACTAATACTAATTTGTATTAAACTCACTGAGAGCTGGTTTTGATTTCCTCAGGGTTTTTTTTTTTTGTGTTCTTGGTTTGTTTATTTTATTTTTTTAATAGACAAGTATCAGCATGGAATGGGAAAGCAGGATGCCATTTATATGTCACATTGTACTATAGTGACTTTTACCAGAATGTTGAGACATACTGCTTAATGAAAGAACATGTCTGGAAATCCAACCATTTCTTAGTCGAGTAATACAGGGCATTTAGTTGAATTTTCACTGTAACACCTGCAAACCACTGTTTCTTACTAAAGATCAGGTGGACAAATACAGAAGTGAGAAATGTATTAAGACTGCAATGTGAAGATAACACAAATAGCACATGGCATTTTGAGTACTGTGGGTATCTCAGAAATTAAATATGACAAATAAAACATAGGAAATGAGGATTTACATTATTAAATCCAACAGAGGTGCAGCAGAAGAGAAAAAGAAAGGTTTACAAGCAATGGGCTGTTTTTTGGCTTTCAAAATACCAGATAATGGTTCTGGATAAGAGGAAACAACAACAAAAAATATGGAAAAGATGTGGGAAAATGACAAAGGAAGTTTTGCAAGAGGAACCTGCCTTGGCAGGGGATAGGACAACGTGTGTACAGAATGTAACAGTTAACTGCCGTAAAGCACCCACAGCTCATAGCCAAAAGCAGCAAACTGTCGTGGCTGGGCTAGAGCACATGGATGAGCATTTTGGGCCAGGGCAGGAAACACCATATACTGTGTTTTGCTAGGCTGCTGCAGTGTTTTGCCAACATGGGGGGAAAGGGGGTGTGTGTGCAGATATAAAAAGGCAAGGCAGGTTGTTTCATTTGTTTACATTAAAAATAAATAGCTTTTGAAAGTAAGGCCAAGGCAGTAAAGAGTATGAAACACAATCCTCAATTTGTTATGATTTATTAAGTAAGAAGTGGAGAGAGGCAAAATCCGTGTAAGGAATGCACTGATGCAAAATCCCACCTGGTCTACAGAAGAGTTTTCAGGAGATCATGCTGGTATTGTTCTAGGAAGACTGGCTTGCTTCAAAGTCCATCAAAAATAGACAGGTTTTATACAAGACGCAGCTGTCCCTATCCAAGACCAAGCACAGTGCACACTGCAGGAGGAAACACTGCGTAGCGTGAGGCCAAAGGAGTTCACTGGTAGGAAAACTCTGGCAGTTCACCGTGTCACTAAGTGAAAACAGAATACACTTAGGGACTGCAAAGCCCTTACAACTACCCACTCCCTGGCCTTAAACTTTAGATTGGTTTAAGAGCATAATTCCCAAGTTATTTCTTCTGATATCACCATAGCTTTACCTAATCTCAAAGAGTTACTCTGTCTGACCTCCAAGTGGCAGAGCTGTGATAATCTCAGGATATAAGCAAGGTAAAACTCCTGGAGAGAGATAGTATCTTTTATTAGTCTGACCAGCAGAGCTGAAGAAACCTGACAAGTGTGGACAGAGCCTACATTCATTAGAAGCAGATACAGTGATTTGTAGCGTGTGCTGCAGGAATGCTGAGACTGCAGTTTATATGGGTCACAGGCAAGCAAGCCAGCTCAAGCATTACACCCAACCTAGCTGATTCCTCCTGGAGCATTTGCAGCCAAGCTTTGACTGGCTAGATTGCTACAAATACTGAACAGGGTAGGTGAAGACTGGCCTGTGTGCTCTGCACCCTGTGGCCAGAGACTAGAGTGCTTTTGCCACAGAAGAATGGTGATAGCCCTGTGCAGTGATGGGGTGCTACCCAGCAACCCATTGGAGGTGCAGTCTGGCCATGCTTGGGATGTACGTCTCCTGCTCCACATATCAGTAGGACTGAATCAGTTCTGGGGCAGAGCTTCACTTTAGCAGAGCCGTTTCTCTGAATTCACTCAGCTGCTTAATTTCTCTTTGCACAAGCTCTGTAAACATTCTGTGATCATTTCACCATGCCTAGTGTTTTGTAACAATATGAGGCTGGAAGTTCAGCTTGCAGCGATCACTTTTCCCAGAGGATGAGAGTGATGAAGGTTCTCTAACAATTCTCTTTTAAGATAAAACCATTAAGAAATGGGAATTCACTTGAAGAAGAAAAAGCTACATAAACTAAGACACATTTGCAGCATTTTTGTTTGTTTTCTTTTATGTATTTCTGACTTTGAGATGGTTACAATGTGAACGCTAAGTTTTATGATCTCTTTATAGTAAGGCAAATACACAGACCTTCATCTTTTCAGCATCATTTGATGCAAATATATGTGTGCAAATGTGCACATATTTATACATAAAGTAAAAACATATTTCAAGAATAAACACATGATATTACACAAAGAGATGAGTCCTGAGACACTTCACAAGAATCACACAGAATAGTACGGGAATGGAAAGGATCTCTAAAGATCATCCAGTGCAACACCCCTGCTCAATCAGGTCCACCTAGATCAGGTCACACAGGAACATGTCATGGGGGGGGTTTTGAAAACCTCCAGAGAACGAGACTCCCCACCCTCTCTGGGCAGCCTGTGCCAGGGCTCCCTCACCTGAACAGTAAGGAAGTTTTCCTTAAGTGCAACTTTTTGTGTTCCAGCTTTTGTCCATTACCCCTTGTCCTATCACTAGACACTAGAGAAAAAAGTGTCATCCCATTCTCTTGACATATGCCTTTCACATACTTGTAAGTAGTAATGAGTTTCCCCCTCAGTCTCCTCCAGACTGAGCAGCCCCAGTTCCTGCAGCCTTTCTTCATAAGAAACACTCATGTGGTTCCTCTCTACCCAACTCTCAAGCCAGTCGAGATCCAGCTGAATAGCAGCTCAGTCTTCTGGGGAATCAGCCAGTCCCCCCAGTTTGGTGCCATCAGCCAATTTGCTCAGGGTACACCTTGTCCCCTCATCCAGGTCGTTGATAAAGATGTTGAATAAGACTAGACCTTATGACACTACAGGTTTTGTTTTGTCCTTTGAAGTACAAGCTTTAAAACACACATTACCACCAATTGCCTTTTTTTCTTTATCTTTAAAGCACAAGTCTTAAGGTATGGCTGCCTCTGGTACTCCTAGGAAAAGGACTTCTGGCAGGCACAAAAAATATGTAGATTAAATCACATCTCTCAATATTTTAACCTGATGATAGATGCAGCCCTTCTCATGAGGATCATATAAAAAGGGATAAAGAAAATCCCACATAGGACTTTTGAGCAGTGATTGTACATTTGAAAGGAGGAAATGAAAGTGCTACCAGACTTCAACTTTGAAAGACTGAATCCTCTCTTTAAACTCTATTACACTAGTAAATGACTAAATTTGTTCCTAGACTATGGGGAAGCAACCCACAGCTTAAAGTAGCCAAGCCTCACTGACTTAACCACAATGGACTAGAAGTAAATGAGGGGCACAACATGTTCAGAACAATGAGCTCACTTTAATTTCTGTTTATAAATCTCAGCTCTACAGAGGTCAGCCCAGGGAGCAGATGTGCTGGTTATGGCTTTCATTCTGAATATGAAACTGAGAGCCCCCTCCAGAATATGAGGTCAGGAACGAATGGGTTTGACTCTGTAAAGCCTTCTCCCAGCTCATGGGGCTTACTCTGTAGGTGTATGGCTATCGATTACTTTTTCCCCATAATGGAGGCAGGGTCAGCTGCAGTCACTCAGAGAGATTTGTAGCTTCAACTTTTGGAAATTCTGGCCTTTGGGGAGTATCTGGCTGAGCAAATTTTTACATTTGTAAAAGGTCAAAAACAGAATGAAGGTCAATGCACCACAAACATATGTGTATATAACCGCAGGACAGGCAATGCTGGCATGATTCTTTTTCCAATCGCTTACCTATTTTATTCTTCTTAGCACTGTAACTCTGTCTGTGTTACTTTAATGAAAGTTAACAACAGAATAATAATTACAAGTCCCCCTCTTCCCTTTTAATATTCCTGTTAATACTTGTTTCTTAGATTAAATAATAAAAACCGTTTACTGGAACACAGCCATAAATTATAAATTGTGAGGCAGCCTTAATTTTAAGAACAAAAAACTATGGAGGTAAAACGTGGGTTTAGCTCCTCATAAGACCAAATTTCTATTTTAAACATGAGAATATGATCTCAACTCCTTCCTCCCAGTGATGTAGATAGATGCTTGGATCAACACCTCATCCTTCAGGAAGTGACATATTTGTGTTGTTTTGCACTAAAGAAAAATCTCACGGACTTTTACAACAACAAGCCTTTGCTACCTTTAAAGTAGATTGAAGGAACAGAGCCCTGTGATTATCACTGGGAGTCACAGAGGTCACAAATGAGGTCAATTCTTCCCTTGAAAGCTTTTTCAGAACAACACACTAAACAGTTTGCATCCCAAGGGCTAAGCAAAGCAACTGTGGAACTGCTCTTGCTTGCCTTATCATCCCTCTTCTTCCTTTCTCGGCATTTTAATTAACAATCAGATGTTCCCCGACTCACAGTCTGTAGTCTTAACAGCGGCATCCAGAAGCACACTGTGTGTAGTTTTAAAAGCATAAATTTAAAGCATTCATTATTAATTTTAAAAGATTTGATCATTTGAATGAATTCAAGTGTCCTTACAATAGAGATTTGGTACCATATCGATCATCAGTTGAGTTTTCTCTAAGGAAAGTTTTCCGTTTGTTTATTTGTAGAGATGGCTGTGTTTAAAAATCTGTAGTCTATGCCAGTGTTGACCTCCCAAAACTCACACAAAACTGGGCCTTTTTATGTGCAACATGACCTTATCAATGAACATCTACAGAGTAGAAAATTGACCTCCAGTCAGGCAGAGGTTGCTCACAATATACCCCTGTCCCTGTGATTTTATTTGGTTTAGTTATTAACCAGATCTAGATGAGGAATGGCTTAAGTAGTTTCCAGGGATTAGCTCAAACACATGCTTCTTCCATCCACTGTGTTTCTCAGCCTAAAATATGCTAGGAAGTAAATTCTATTACATACTCCTTCTCAGGCATAGGAAGAGCACATTGCAATTAAAATAACCCCAAACTTTAAAAGAAGCCTTGAAAATGGCTGTTAACTGATAATACATGCTTTTGAGTATACTACAGTATACTGTGCTTAGAATGAAGTCCTAGTGTTCATGGCCAGCCTCTTGAAGCAGTCATAGTGGCTTTGTCATTACATGCATCTGTTTTCATTCACTATGGTGGCATCAGAGCTACCAGTCTAACCAGTCACTGCAAACAGTATCTAGAATATCCAGTTTTACGGTGTCTGGAAACAATTAAAACCTAGTCCAGGAGTTCCAATTTCCAATCCAGCTTCTCTCCCCTTTTGCCCTTACCTGTTACCACACCTTTGCAACGGGATTCTGCAGCTGACAGAAAGTTAAAGAGAGCTACTCTCACCAACCTACCCGCTTTTAAAAATGAGTCTGTGCTAGAAGAACCTGTAACAAATAGATGAGCTTTCAAGTTGCCAAGATGTCATCATTCTGGCATTTGCCCTAATAAAGGCAGGTCAGCATGGCTAAAAACAATGGCAACGCTAATCTCTTAGGGATATAAAACTAAAAGAAAATTGTTAAAAGGTGCCAAAAGCAAAGAGGTGGCATAGCAGCTTGATTTATAAAGCCCAGGCAGAAGTAGCACAAACAGTGCCGAGGTGCTGGAGGACCCTGAAGCAGAAGCTGTGAGAACCCAGGCAGGCAGCCCATGTTCTAGCTGAACTGTGTTTGAGATTTGCACGATAAGATGAGGGCAAACGTCACTTCAAACCAACTGTATGACTTACTATTTATGCTGTGTATAGCTCCAGATGCATACAGACCCAACACTTTATGGCCTAGCTGTGGTCTGTTAGTGAGGGGCAGGAGCTACCACTCAGCTTCTGCACTTGCTCTGTCCGATGAAGAGACTCTCCCTGCGTGGAAGCTATCAGCACAGACTAATGCAGGAGGGACTATTTGGGGGAAAGAGATTCAGCCAAAACCTTGGGACACCAACACCTGCTTTTTCAGTTTTATGTTATGGGCAGCAGCACAACACATTATAGAAAAGTATCTGGACAATAACTGATTACCAAATCTAGAAGTGTTTACTTGACATATTTGAAAGGGTCAAGTCTTTTTCAAGTAAACACCATAGGGGAAGTGTACCAGCATGCTGAGTGCAAGCCTACAGAAAGGTGGGAGTTGTGGCAGGTGAATGTCACTCCCCAGGAAGCCTTTGTATCACTGTAAGATAACTTACTTGGACAATTTTAATGGGGAAGCTTTGAAATTTTGAAAAGAAAACCTACTAGGATGATTTGAGTCCTACAACATTAAAAGGCAGAAAAAGAAATCCAATGAGAGCTACCTTTTCTTGATCAGACAATCCTGCCTTCCATTTCTTTCCCTCACTTATCCCAAGATTCACCTTGCTCCCCAACATGTGTTCCCCAATCTATGTTCACCCGTGTCTTCCCACTTGCACTATCACCAAGCACACTGCTTGTCTCTTTCAGTCCACTCATTAATCTCCCTCATAAAAAGCCAACGTTCATGACAGTTGCCCACTGCTCTCTCTTGCCTTCTTGCTGTCTGCCGTCTATTCTGGTGACGTGTAGGCTACACGGCCAGAATCTTTCTCCCCACGGCTCCTCATTCGTGCTTCTTCAGGAGGCATAACAGAAGCCACGGAAATGATTTGTCCCTCTGGCAACTGAAGTGCTTTGGTGCCTGTGAGTGTTACCTTTCTCTTCCCTCTCAAAACAAACTAAAGGAAACCAAGATGAAGAAATATAAGAGTATACATAAAATATAATTTTATTATATATTATCTAGAGTAAGTATATATAGAATATAAACAACAATTCTCACTCAGACAACTGCTAGATTGTCTCCAGCACTAACAGCAATAGGGTTTCATAGGGTAAAAGGGCAAATCAAAAGTGTATCTAAAATCCTAACTTGTTGAAGTGTAGTTTAGTTATGGTTGTAGTCTTATGTGATACATGAAACAAGAAGCTGGCTCCAGAGGATTCTATTTGCAGCTATTGGCAGCACTGAAGCACACTAGCTGCTCCATCAAGCCAAGGTCTTGCAAAGTGTCAGTCTTTACCCTTGGGTTTCACTCCTTCTCCAAGGTCAGTCGCTAGCTCAGTTAATACCCTTCTGAGTTATGATGGACTGGAAAAGCTCAGCATGGTTGTGTTGGCTGACAGGGCTGAAAACAAAATGCTTTGTTTTCAGATCCAGCACGTTACACACCTGAATCCAAAGCTGTCTGACAAGCATTTATATTCTTTTCATTGGCAAAAGAAATGTCCTAATAGTGGCTTTGAAGGCTGTTTAAATGTGCAACTGGCATCATCATGTTTTAAAAGCTGTGGGATTAGCTGTTACTGTGATCACTGACAGCAAAATACACAGACAAAAGTATCTGCTTTCAGCTCTCAAAAGTACATTTGAGAACAGATGGAAGCAGGGAAGTTCGAAACGGAGAAAAGCCAGCAGCAGACATGGTGGCCTCAGAGGGCTGCCTGGGAAGTATTTTCCCCGCATAACAAAAGGATGGTTTAGCAGAGACCCTCTCAGTAACCGTGAAGGACACCTTACTAGCAAACACGCCCAAGAGAAGGCTTGAAACTACGTGTCATGCCAGAGAGGTCAGTTAGCTCATGCAACTACCTCCAAAATGGAGGGAACATCTCAAAGGAAAAAAAAAATCATGGCTTTCTATTGCCTCTAACTACAAAGCAAACTGTCTTCATCAATGACCTGGATGAGGGGATAAGGTGTACTCTGAGCAAGTTGGCTGATGACACCAAACTGGGAGGACTGGCTGATTCCCCAGAAGGCTGTGCTGCCATTCAGTGGGATCTTGACCAGCTTGAGAGCTGAGTAGAGAGGAACCTCATGAGGTTCAACAAGGACAAGTGCAGAGTCCTGCACCTGGGGAGGAACAACCCCATGCACCAGTACAGGCTGGGAATTGACCTGCTGGAGAGCAGCTCTGCAGAGAGAGACACCTGGGAGTCCTGGTTGATATTAAACTGAATATGAGCCAGCAATGTGCCCTCATGGCCAAGAAGGCCAATGGCATCCTGGGATGCATCAAGAAGAGTGTGGCCAGCAGGTCAAGGGAGGTTCTACTTCCCCTCTCCTCTGCCCTGGTGAGGCCTCATNGAGGGAGCCCTGGCACAGGCTGCCCAGAGAGGGTGGGGAGTCTCGTTCTCTGGAGTTATTCAAAACCCCCTATGACATGTTCCTGTGTGACCTGATCTTGATGGACCTGCTTGAGCAGGGGTGTTTGGACTAGATGATTTCTACAGCTCACTTTCAACCCCTACCATTCTGTGATTCTGTGAAAACATGTCCCTCACAGTGCTGTGAATTCATATTGGGAAAAATATGCCACTGCCTATGATTAAGCTGCACTTAAAAGTTAAATACTTTAAGACTTTAAAAGAATGGCACAGGAGATTAATTGATTCCAACCACATTAACAGTTGCAAAAACCTGTGGCACTTTACTAGGAAGTAATGGGCTGTGAATAATTTATTTTTTATTCCTCACTCACAGGTGATGGGGATTAACATGACTGTTTCAAATGAGTTTTAGATTATTTTACAGTGCTGAATAATATCCTGTTTGAAGGCAGCTATTATACGTCAACAAGTCAATGTTTGCACAGTAGGTCATTCATAAGTGAGAGGAAATTCTGACCACATACTCAAGAGTTCAAGCACTGGATGTTTTATGAACATTGCTAGCAGTACATGGAATAAACTCAAAAGTGCTTTTCTTCCTCCCAGATCTCTTCTCCCCTAATTCCCCTATCTTCTATGTTTTAACACTCTAGTGTCACGGTAGGTGCTCCTCTCTGGAAACACCGGAGTACCTGTATTACTCCTATTCTAGCTAGTGCTGCTGAACTTCCAACACTTAGTCAATCCTACATGAAATTAAACATTGCTGTTACTAAATTTCAGTGCCTCACGGTTACAGTTACAAAAGAGCAAACTAATGACCAGGTGTGTCTGATAGCAGAAGCAGCTGTTCTTGCTCACAGCTGGGCCCATGCCATGGCATTGATGAAACTAGGTGTGGCTCCAATACAGCTTCTAGCAAGGTAAGTGTGTGGAACGGAGCATGTCTTTGAGAGTCTTCAGAGGTCTAAATATTCATGAAAACAATTCTCCTGCTCATTTTTACATATCTACCAGTGCTGTTCATCACCCTGCTTTGCTGATGTTAGGAATTAACACTTCTAATCTTGCCTCCTTTCAAAGGGTTGCTGAATGTTGTATCAGTTACTTGAGCTGCAACGAGAGACAACAGTTTCTGCAGTACGATCTGACTAGAAAAATTTTGCTGGACATAGTGCCCTTGGTAAGCTAAGCCATCTCTCTCTCATTTGCTAAAACTAGAAGGTTCTCTGCAGAGCTTTTAAGGCACATTTCATTGCAGCAATGCATTAAGCTCAGCTTGGATTTGATCAAGTGACCTACAACAGCTTAGCTCTCCATTCAGCATAGCACTGTCATTAGCATTAGGTTTGTTTTTGCTCTTAGTGTGTATGTATTAGACCATTCAGAGACGGACTTCTCCTCCTCATTAGTTAAATGGACAGGAATAAGTAAGGAACACTACGCAAACGACTCTTGTAGGAATCCGCTATTGAAAGAGAAAACAGTGGTACTTTCTGGGTGTAACAGGGAGAAAAGTAGCAAGCTATCCTGTCTGAGTCCTCCTGAGCAGAAGTGCTGCTTCACTCAGCACTATTTTCTTACTAAGATATACTGTTCAGGCAGATCCAAATCCCCTTTTTGGATACTGTGAACAACACAGTTGATCAGGTCTTGATGCCGCTGAAACTGTGTACTCCTTGGCAACCTTGAACCTCTCTGGGCTTCTCTAGTCAGGCAATTCGACCTGAGGCACGATGCAGTGCCACAGTGATGTCAATAGAAGTGTTTGCTTCCATTTTCTGGGTGTTGGGTTGGTACTTAAGCAGAAGCAGAAGATGAGTTCTGTCTTTTTCCTCATCACACAAAGTCTCAGAGGGGACTGGGAGTGGAGACAAGACTAGACTCAACATGAACCACAAGTTGACTCAATATCCTTCATAATGTGCATGTTCCCGAAAGGCACAGGGGAGCCCGATGAAGCACTGCTCTCCATGAGGAACAGCCCTGGCACCCAGCCAGCCACCACATCACTGCCTGCCCGTGCCTGTCTTTAGATGGCTTAATCCAAGCCATAGGTGACAAGTGCTGAGAAGAAACACATATGTGAGTTAGAAGTAAGGTGTGGTACTCAATGTGTTTGAGCTTGACTTGCAAGGGGCAGCAGGGAAACTGTGCTGCTTTGAACTGCCTACAGTGAACTGTTACAAGTAAAAATTACCCCTCTGCCAGCTGAGGCGTGACAAGCTAGCACTCATGGGCAGATGCAAGACTTCCTGGCTCATCCCTCACTGTTTCTGAGCCACTGTTCCCACATCCTGAACTCCAAGAGGACTTAAAAGAACCCTGGTAAGCAGTGCAAAGGCAATTTCAATAATACCATCTTGACTGAATAAGGTTTTGTGTATCAAAAAGACTGTTTTGGGTTTTCAGTGCTCTAAAATTAATAATCATGTGTATTTGTACATTGACCTGCTTCTGCAGGGGGGTTGGACTAGATGATCTCTGAAGGTCCCTTCCAACCCTACCATTCTATGATACTGTATGTATACATACACACATTTAACCTCTCCTTATAAACCCTGTCTGCGGGCATAACAGCAATAAATCAGTCAAAATGAACCAGTTAATGTTTCAAAAGTTATTAAACGTACTGTAAATTGTTTCATTTTAAATAGGTGCTATTAGGGACTATTTGTAGGATGACACAAAACATTTTCAAAAGGTTTTGAGTCCTTGAGTGTACATCAGCTCCCAATAAAGGCTACCAAATAGAGGAAATACTCTACAGCCATACACAAATGAAAATCAGAAGGGAACATGTCAGGCATTGTCATTACAGAAACAAAAGATGCATTTAGAACACTTCCTTATAGGCACCAAAAAGCAAAACTTTAACAAAACACAAAGCAAAACAAAAATAAATGTTACACAGCAGCCCATCCCTTCAAACTTGGGATTCAGACAACCTCGTCATTCCACAGGGGAGTCGGTGATTTTGCAGATGTGCAAGCAGTGCCAATGGCAGAGGAAAGAAGACATATTTCATACTGAGGAGGGAAAGACAAAAACACAAACCCCCTCCTCTGCCTATCCTCATCTGTGGCAGAGGCCCAGATCAACTGTGTCAGCAGCAATGGCATTCTTGTCTTCAGAAACCTCTGGAAGAAATCCAGAGCCATATGTACATGTCTTGGTTGTCTCCCTTTTCCTAGCATATACCTGGTTTTGTGTTAACTACCTGACTGGTTTCTTAGATTTCTGGCTGTTCTTTCTCATTTATATGCTTTTTCTTTCCCCTCAACTGACTGGGATCCAGACAGAGGGGTAAAGTGGAGCAATAATCCCCAGTGACTCCTAGAGCAAATCTTAAACAAAATATGGCATTCTTATTGATGGCAAGTGAGTTCTTGACTGAGGCTGTGCATCATTCAGAAGGACCCTTGGCACTGACAAACTAGCCAAAACAATTTGCCAGCTCATCGATACTCACTACTCTAAAAAATCTTTCCCTGAGAACTCTGCAGTTGTTCTTCCTAAGCCCTGGAGAGCCACACCCAGAAAATGAGTTCGTTTGTCAGCTGTGCTGAGTACTTCAGAGTGAATTGCAAAACAAAGTAAGGATCTCAGACCAACTGCTCAACAGAGAGTGTTCCTCACAGCCTGAAAACCAGCCTGGCAGAGTCACGACTCATTACATCAAGGCTTGCATTTCTGCTGGTCACATCACATGTTCTGGCTGCTGATGGTCATGGTGATTACACCCAGTGAAGAGGAGTAATCCATTACCTTTATCACAACACTTTTGATCATGACAGACAGAAGTGCTCTAAACATAGTACATGATTTATTTGCAGTGCTTTTTAATTTAGCCACTGAAACAAGTTAGTTACTGAGACTGAATATCAAGGATATCTTGCAATGATAGGTCAGCCTCGAGAAAGTAATTTTAATTTCTAGAAGGTAAAGCTTTTTTGGGAAAAAAAAATCATCAGTGACAATTAAGTCTCTGTTCACTACTTTGCTATTCTTCACAGACATCAAGAGACTTCTGCTTATATATGATCACATCAGGGACTCCTGCTGCTTAGTATCATTCTGTTCCTGCCTACCCAGACAAAATAAATCAGGATCTGTTCATTTATAATCATCAAATTTGTAAATTATGTTTTGTAAGTTTGTTGTGGACTTTTTTGCCTTCCACAGTTTTCAAGGGGAAATGGCACTTCTTGAGAGAGAGAAGAGACTGCATGTATAGATTCAGAACATACATGTTACAGATGCAAAGTATTTCCCTTGAATTTGTCCTTCAAAATGTGACTCATTCAGTCCTAAAATGACAAAGGTAAGCCTCCCTGCTAGACTCTTCTTTAAACCATGTGCTGTGGTATTTACGATGTATATTTGCTTGTATGTGTATACATCATGCATAGACATATTATATATACATATATAAAACCACACAGAGATGTTGCCGCATCTGAAAATGTTAGCCCAAGTCTGAGTCCTTAAAGGTGGCTTCCAACTGAGGCTAAGTGTCAAACAACATTTGAAGAATGACACATCACATGTTTATAAACCCCTTAAGTGTTTTCAGCAGTTTAATCTGGTATCTAAAGAGTTGGCTTTGGTAGGGCTTTATCAGATTTCAGCAGTTATAACAATACCAGAAAAACGTTAGTAATTGCTGCATGTCTCTAAATGTGTGTTAACTAAGCAGTACATGTGTTATTACATCAATAGTCTATTCTGCTGTGAAATGTCTTATAATTCTCCCTCAAGGAATAAAAGAAAAAAAAAAACAGGAAAGACCTATTTCTTCAAGTCTAGTGGGAACACACTGAGTAAAAGGGCAATCAGACTCTCAACAGTTATATTGATGTCACAGCAGTTACATCAATGACTTTCCTGGCTGAAACGAATTATTCTCTTTTTTTAAATTCCCAGTTTCATTTTAAGAACAATTTCTTAAACTTCTCCATTTTTTTATTAAATGTGAATATATAATTCAGTATCTTGGAAAATTTTTGTAACTGTGAGACTGAGGTTGATCTTCAGACTCCAAAGTAACAACACCTGACTTTTAGGACTTCAGTGAAAATACTTAGCAGAGTGGGCTACGTTTACTTTGGAAATCATTGCTCTAAAGCATAAAATAAAATTTCTATGGTTTTTTTTTCCCACATTACATAATATAAAATGAGAAAAGGAGGCTGCCAACATTTCAAATTGCCAACAATTTCTTTCAACTTCATTTGACATGTCTTTCTCAGTAAAATACTAATGTCTAACAAGGAAACACGCATAACCAAGGCAAGCCAACAGACAGGCCTCCTCTTCCTCAGATAAACAAAAAACAAAGTTGCATATTAATTCATCAGTTTAGGTCATTCCTCTGTGTAAGAGGAAGGTAACCTCTGTCCAACTAAAATTATGCCTCTCTTATTGAACAATTCTATAGAAGTTATTTAACCTCATTTCACTTCCCAGAAATGAAGTTTATGGCCCAGAATTTGATGTTTGATATTGGTCATATAATTTGTCTGCTGTAAAGCTGTTAATGGTAGCAGAATGATCTAATCCTGTAGATCTTGCAAACTGTACTTTTTATGACATGCTGTCAGCACTGAATTCTGCAGAATTAAGGATATTAAAATTGTTGCTGCTTGTGACTATAGCTTTCATTTTCTAGGATCTTAAAGTAAGCCTTTCTCCTTTCTTTGTTTGTGTGAGTGATGCAGGCTGAACCACTGTCAATAATCACTCTGAGATGTATGTTTCTGACTGAAAACTGCCTTGTTTAGATTCATTGCCACATTTGAAAAAAATAGATTTTTCTTCCTATTATCCATGAGTCTGTATGTATACAAGTTATATTGTACCTACTATTTTCTTTGTTGAACTAAGTCTTTCTAGATTTCTGGAGGGTGTTTGTTCCTCTAGTTTTTCCTAATATGGATAGTAATATGAAATGATCATATCTTCAACTGAATCCTGAAGTCATCAACAAAACTGTACAAGAGTAATCTCAGATCCACAGATCTTTGTATGTCACTGCTAGACCACTTGGATTTTGAAAAACAGACTTCTTAAACCATTTGATGTCTAGCCATTATTTTGTTATGGACAAAAATTTACCTATCTAGCATAATATAAAGTCCCTTTTTCTTACAAACACCATCAAAGCCTCCTAAAATCCTGAGTGATATATGACAGATTTTTCTCCTCAATATTTTAAATAAAGTCTTCAAATAACTTCCAAGACCGGGTGACTACCCTGAAATGCATCCTCTCTATGTAGGATATTGCACATTCAACTGCAACTCTCAAGGTCACTCTTTGTTGCATTTTGGGAGTGATGCTCTCTGGTGACACTTTTACAGCAACCAGGAAGAATTCCGATTTTAAGGGATGTGTTGCATGTGTTTATCAGAAGCTTTCCAGTTTTGGAGCTGAGATCCCTCACAGCTTCTGATGAACACCATCTGGTCCTGGCAGTTCACTAGAATTAAGATTCCCGAGTTGTTCTGTGAATTCCTCTCTTGAGATTCCTCCCCTTCTTAACAGAATACTAAGAACTAAGGTTTTCCTTGGGTGAAATCTCCTTGGGATGAGAATTTCAGCAACAGACATTTTTAGCCTACTTTAACTGCTTCAGGCAATTAGCTTTTCTTCAGTCATGTCATCTGTTTTTAAACTTCCTTTTCCCATTGGTCTCTGTAGCTAGAGGTCCATGGAAACAAGTGCAATCCTTCTGCCCCAGCCACATGTTAATACTTCTCATATGGTATCAATATCTGTCTTTTTACCATAATTATGAAAAACTCTTTACTTAGGAGCTTAGAAGTTAGGATAGGATTTTTTCATCAGGCTTGGAGATAGGAGATATTTTGCAACTTGAAAAAAACAAAAACCCATTGATACAGCTTTGTACAGACATGTGAAATCTAAATGTCTAAAAGAAGTAAAAAGGGCCACTGTTACCAGCTGATTTAACTCCCCTGCAGCACAAGCCAAGCTGCGTTCTGCTGTGTGGGTTTACCTCCAAACCCATGTTTGGATTGGGATAACAAGGTGCAGAAAACTGCCCTGCAGGATGTTCTTTTCTAGCCCACAGACTTTGCCTTCCAGAGCATGCCTTAGGTACTGTGCCTTAGCATAGCAAAATGAAAATGAAAAAAGGAAAGAGCCAGAATCTGAAAGCAGCCAGCATTGCGAAGAGAAGAACATGGATGACCAGTGGATGCATATAAAAATATCCTTCTGGTTAAATAAGACAAACATGTTGACAGCAAGACCAGAAGGAGGGGAATTGAAGGAGGTGAATAAAGGCATAAATAAGGGCAAGACAGGCAGATACATGCTTTGCCTGGATGGGGCAGCATGCAAGGTAGCCAGCAAAGTGCGGTGGTTAACCGACTTCACACAAAATACATTGCATCTTCCTTGAACACAAGGAAACTCTCACTAAGACATTTAGGGGAAGCTTAGCCCAAGGAAAAAAATGAAATTTGAAGTATCTTGGCTTATCTTTTCCCAAGGATATAAGCATGAACATTCCTAAGCTCCATCTGGCCTTACTGGGCTCCCAAGTTACTGAATACTGCAGCTGTGGGAGCCTGTGAGCAAAATTTACTGGCTATGAGAGAAACTCTCTTCTTCCTTTTCTTGAAAGACAAGTCAGGGATCAGACCAATTTTCTTTAATGACAAAAAGGCTGCTGCCAAGTTCAGATGCTCCTGTAAGTGATCTTGTTGGATTTCCTGAGCACTAGTCTGCTATCCCAGGGGATGCTGCATATACATGGGTGCATCTGACTCCCCTTTCACATTTAACAGCTGAGTTTTTCTCCACACTTGCTCCCTTTCATCCTTTTTCCTTTGGTACAGTGACTCATACACAATATTCAAAGTTATTTTCAAAGCTGCTGAGGTAAATGAACAGTACACAGCTTACCAAACCCTGACAGAGAAATTAGAGGCAAGCTGACAAAATCAAAGACACATACCAAAGGTCTAATAGAAACACAGAAGCCTTTGTGTAAAAGTACTTTTGAATAAAGGAGGCATTTTAGGGGAACAGTAAATCACCCTCCTAATAATGGATGGTCTTTTTTGCTCTTTGGCTTTTTCTTCATTATACCTGAATTAAATCCACTTAGAGCACACACAAAGCTTTCCTCTTCTCTGAACACCAATGGGACAAGACTGCAAGCAGCTCTGAATTGCAGTTCACGTGTAGCACTAACAGAGCCATGCAATTCCCAGAAAGCCCTATTAATACTTGCACAGTGTACACCGCTAAGGATATTAATGGGCTCTAACTAACAGCATTTAATTCAGTCTTATAAGACCCTTTAAGCCCAATATTAGGTGCTTCCTTATAAAATTTGCATCACTATTTGACTCCAGATCCCCAGAACACAGTTTTCAGAGATGTGAGGGACTTGCAAAGTCAAGATAGGTTATTGTAGAGCTGATGTTCTGAAAGCTAAGTGACCCAGAAAAACAGCTTGTACACTTCTGCAGTTGAAATCAACAGATGCTTTTTTTTGGTGTTTTTTTAACCTAAGTTGAAAAGCAAAATAAAAGGCAAGTTTGTGAAGTCCCCAGCAGAGAAAGGCAGTCTTGTGCCTTTCCCTTTGTGTACTGTGTGACATGTTCTGTTACCTACCCACACCCAGAGCCTGGAGGCCAAGGTAGTTTTGGTTATGTGCCACTAAAATGAGATGTGACCAAAGTGACCTGCCAGAGGACAAAGATACAGTTTCTAAAAGCCAAGAATATTAGAATAATTTTATTGTAAAAGATATTTAGGAACATTGAGGTCATCCACTAACCCAGCACTGCCAAGCCCACCACTAAACTATGTCTCTCAGCGCCTTGTCTACATGGCTTTTAAGTATCTCCAGGGACAGTGACTCCACCACCTCCCTGGGCAGCCTGTGCCAGTGTTTAATAACCCTCTAAGTGAAAAAGCTCTTCCTAATCTCCAGTCAAAACTTCCCCTTGTGCAACTTGAGCCCATTTCTTCTTGTTCTATCACTGATTACTTTTGAGAAGAGACTGACCACCATCTAGCTACAACCTCCTTTCAGGTAGCTGTAGTCTCCTCTCAGCCTCCTCCTCTCCAGACTAAACATCCCCAGCTCCCTCAGACGCTCCTTATAAGACTTGTTCTCCTCACCCTTCACCAGCTTTGTTGCCTGTCTCTACACACTCCAGCAGCTTGATGCTTTTCTTGTAGTGAGGGGCCTAAAATTGAACATAGTTCTCAAGGATCCTCATTTTGGACTAAAACACAAGACCTTTTTATTTTTCTACATGTGATTATCTCATATGAAGGCTATCTCGTCTCAGAGACACTACATTCATTCAAGGCAGCAATTTCACAGCTGAGATGGTACTGAATGCTCTTTAAGCAATAGGGTTTCAATTTAAGTAGCAATAGAGTTTTTGGCTGTAGGACCAACACCACGTCAGTAAGTCCAAATGTCATGGCAACAGCCTTTCTGACACAGCTCTTCTGTGTTGCAGCACACTTTCAGGGCTTGTCATCATGACCTTCTTATTGCTGCCACTCCTTTCCACTCCATTCCCTAGAGGTTTGCAGCTTTGGCTGATTTAGCCCCTTCTCAGTACTTCTGAGACTTCTTCACAACTCCTTTAATACTGCTGCTGTCCTGTTCCAGGGCTCTGGATTACTGTAGACCACATTTTGTTTAACAAGCCGCCTACTTGATGAGTGATCTCAACACCATGCTATAAGCTTCCTGGGGACTGGATGTTTTCAACTGGAAAGTTGGGCTGCCAAAGATTTTCATCACCTCAGAAAACCCCTTGCTCACTGGGCAAATGGTACTGGCTCAGCAGCCACTTAAGACACAAGGATGCTTGCTTGCTCTGATTTATATAGACTCTCACACTCCTGAGTACTCTTGAATAGGTCACAAAGTCCAGATCATAGGCCTACATCAACTATTACATCAGAGTGCTCAAAACCTAAGGGACTTGATGCCATCTATTATAGAGATGAGAGGATGGGATAAGCAGGGAAATGTTTTCCACATCTCTTTTGAATGATCTAACAACCCAACAATACTTACATCTAAAATTCTGGTTCATGCCCGTTTTCATGTAAAACTGTTACTGCTAACAGGCAAAGAACAGAATGAAATGGAACGGAATAGACTATTTCAGCTGAAAGAGACCTACAACAATCATCTAGTCCAACTGCCTCAGCAATTCAAGGTGGACCAAAAATTAAAGCATGTTATCAAAGGCATTGTCCAATGGCTCTCAAACGCCGACAGCCTCGGGGCATCGAACACCTCTCTGGGAAGCCTGTTCCACTGTTTGGTCACCTTCTTAACGTGCAGCTTAAACCTCCTCTGGCACAGCTTTGAACCATTCCCAAGTGTCACCACCCTCTCTGCTTCCCCTTCTCAGCAAGCTGGAGAGAGCAAAGGAGTGTTAGAATCATATTTGGTGCAGGTAAAAATGAGCAGGAGCTGAAGCAACTTGCTACAAGTGTCAAAATAATTATTTTGAGGCATACAATTTATTCTGGTAGTTTAGTCTCACTTTTGTTTTCAGGGTGGCCTATTTTAGCTATAAGCAGTTCATTTTCTCTAAATGGGTCAGAGTTTTACAGTCCCATGACCTATTGTTGCTCATGCGTCAGTGGCTTTTCCACTTGATTGCCCAGGGATACTTCAGAGGTGCAAACATATGATTCAGACCAGGAAATGTAACTTTCATTAACAGTAACTGATTCACCCCTTGAGCAAACATTTCAATGAGACTTTGGGAATCAAACTTGCAGCAGCTACAATAATGGGTGCTGTGTCCTTGGATACTGTTGATGATATACTGTGTTTCTTTTGCAATCTCACAATATACTAATCTTTTCAAAGAAAACTTTTTTTTTTTTTTTTTACATCTTTTAACACTTTCAGAGAAAGCTCCTCTGGATCAAACTGGTATCAAACTGCTGGTAGGGGGTGGAGGCAGGGGGATAGGGGGAGGGAATCAACCCATTGATTGTGTCTTGTGTCTTTCTGGTCTCAAATCTGGTCTCAGATATTTGTCTTTCCATCTAGTGACCCTGCAACGAGATTCTTCAGGCACTGCTCTCCAAAGCAATTTCAGTATCATGTAGCTGTCCACACTCAGAGGTTGAGGGTGCTGGGACGTGTTTCTGAGGACTTCCCGTAGACTACCTGTGAAGCAACCATGTAGACAGGAGGAAAGCAAATCACTGACCCCAAGGCCTCCTTGCCAGCAATTGTCAGAGCAAATGGTCACAATGATCTTGTCTGTAAGCTCTCTTACAGCCATTTCACACGGGCTTACTCAAATAACAAATAAATTGCTGCTTAGAGACAAAGTGCCTGTTCTGCAGCGTCTCTGGTGTTTTCCAGGCAGCCCCAAGGTGGTGTTTGGTATAACAGCTGTTAGTAATTGGGTGACACAAGGTAAGAGGTCAGTTAACAAAATATATATGAGATGCACAAATAGCACATTCTAGGTAATAAAAAAGGCACAGCTCAGCCCTTAATTTGGATCGACTTGCAGAAAAATCAGCCTTAGCATAAGCATGAGAATCTTAAAATGCCCCATGGCATTGATAAACAACCACAGTGCGATAGCCTAAATCTGCAAACATCAGCCAAAAACACCACAGCTTCTCTGAAGAATGGAGGGTACCTGTTTTTCTACTATTCCGCTTGACGCTTAACCTCTAGAAAGACGATATTACAAAACAAAAAACTGAACCACCATTCAGTAAAATAAACACCTGGAGGACAAATGGCTAAAACTGACAATTGAAGCTTGATGCTTTAGCAATATCAAATGCCTTCAGCTCCTACCTGACTTTGCATGGATGGTGGTGTTGCAGTTCAGAGATGAGAGACTCAGGAAGACCAGGGGAATAAGGCCAAATGCAGTGCTGAATTCCCAGAGAAGCTGGTGGGATACCACTGATGAGAATAAGATGGTCTGTCAGCCTTCTTCACAAACTGAAGGGAAAGAGTGTTATAGAAAGCTGTTTTTTCTCTTACTTGTTTTAATATATATAGTCTTTAAATCCAGGACATCTTCTTAGAGAATAGACAGAAAGATGCAATTAATGGCTCCAAGGACACTTGGGGCTATTATTCCTTTTTATAGTTAGTTGCTATCTATAAAACTGAACTACTTAAAACAAAGGGATGTGTTAATTTTTTTTCAATAACAACAGAAATTAGAGATTTTAAAAAATGTTTGTTTGGAAAAGAGGTTAAATGATCTCCTTTTCCCTGTTGCCCTGCAAACTATTCTCAGATCCTCTTAACTTACCTGCCTCACTCACTTACCCAAACACAGGAGAGTTGTATCAGTTCTACAATCATACTTGGTAAAAAGACAATATTTTCACATTTACTCTTCAAAAGTATCTCTTTCCAGCTCACAGTTCCCTGCAAGCTACGTTAATTCCTCTAGGCTTCTTAATATATGCTAGAAACATCACCATTTAATCTCAATTACTATCTCAGTTGAAGTCACGAAGCTGCTATCTTATTTGGTTTTGTCATCTCTGAAAATACAAATAAAACTTCTCTACAACAAACTAGACAATACGTGCATCTCTCCCTTACACAAAGAAAGAATTAGCAGACACAGTATTCAGAAAGCATTATTTTGGCAGAAAGCAGAGTGGGCAGAATGACAGTGACCACATAGGACTGTACCTACACTCCTGGGATTGTACAAATTTGCTGAAAAATGGAAAAAGTTAAGGTCACTGTGTGGAACATGTTGACTCCATAATTTTGTGAATGACAGGGACATGTTAGTAAGTGCTCTTTTGAAGTTATCTGCATTTTCATATTTATCTCAATTTGGCTTCATGAAACTTAAATTTGCAGAGCAAAAGAAATTGTAAAAAACTTACTTTCTCCCTTTGACATGAAAAAAACTTAAAGACCATATAAGAACCTGGGACTTCTTGGAAGTGTTGGCTCCATTTTTCACCTTACCTAATACATACCTTTTCTTTGCTATGCCAAACTTTCACCTCCATTGCATAATGAAGCTTTACTAATGTTGTTTCTGTTTGAGAGTTTTATATTGCCTCCCCAAAATGGATGAAACAAGTATTTTACATTGTGATGGATATCAAAATCTATGTGCCTTACAACCTCTGGAGGCTTGCTGGCAGGGAATGCTTGGCCCTCACTTCTCATAAAATTTCTTCTAGCTTTAGTGATCTACTATATCCATCCTCAGTGGTGGGACGTTCTCCCAGGAGTAGACAGACTGTTATTTATTCTTTTATGTAGCTGAGGCTTGGCTGCTTTGAAAGGCTAGTCTTCTCTTTCTTTCCTCCCTTCCTCTTCATTCCCAAGTTTAAACTTAAAACAAGCTCATGGGATGTGAAGAAAACTCCCCAACCCACACATCGCACAGGCCTCTACTCTCAAGTCCACTACAAATGCACACAATCCTCTATTTTCAAAATCCAGGTTGTAACTGATCCTATTTGAATCATACAGCTGCAGTCAGGACTGCAGGGTCCCGACAGCACTCCTTGCTCACAAAGCTGACAGGTAAATATGAAAAACTATTGGAAAACATTCTTATTTTCCATTTCTTTCATGAATTTGTTTAGACACTTAGTGAAATCTGTTAAATGGTCCTCATGTTTTCTTGTTGAATATCTCAGATTGCCGTGTGCACCTTTGTTTTTCAAGAGCCATCTCAAAACCTTTTGTATGTCTACTTTTTAGCCTTTCCTCAGGAAAAAAAAAAAGTTTGTTTAGTCACATTGTTCATAAGCCACTTCTAATAATTTTTCTAGCCTACCAGTCAATATCAGTCTGATTGGAAAAACAGGCAAGTTCCTGAAGATGTGAAAATTCTGCAAGTTTTGTGAAACTCAAAGGTATTTGTGTCCTTAACAAGACTGAAAAAATTCAACACTTTACAGAATTAACCATCACACACAGATTCATACAGAAAAACACATAGGGAACATTGGGAAGTGTAGGGAACATGAGAAAGAACTACTGTACATTAGAACATGAGAAAGAACCACTGTACATATGCACATGTACTTGCACAGAATGTCTGGAGAAAAAGAGAGATTAATGTCTAAGATGTAAAAAAAGAGGTATTGTGGAACGTTGCATTCAGGACTTCAAAAGGCTATAAATTGTAGTAGTGAGAAATTGGCCATGAAGCCCCAGGGTGGAGCAGGGGTTATCCTGGAGGGAGAGGGTTCAATGGTACTCAGGACATAAACCTTATAGGACATCAAACTTCATGGAGATCAACTTCATGAGGTTACAGAAACTCAATTCATCCTCCACATGTTATTGCTGTTTCTGACACGTTTCTGTTGTAAGAGTCTAGTTGAAAGGCATTAAATGCCCAAACATTGGGTTTGTGCTACCTGTAGTGTTATGCACACCTGTCACATGCCAGTTACTTGGTCTGATGGTGTCTGTGGCTTGAGCAGACACCTATCCAGGATAAATATCACATTGAGTGACTGTCCCCTAGTGCCTGGAGGACATGTGAGAACTTCTCACTTTCTTTCCTGGTAGGGTCTGAAGTAAAAGCAGTAGGGAAAATCACTGGAGGAAAAAGCTGTTTTAAGCAGGAGACTTGCAGTAGTACAAAACTGGCATGAAACACTACAAAAGCAGAACAGGTAGCTCACTTTGACCAAAGGTCAGTGACTGCAAAAGGTCCTTTTGTTTTCAGGGGCTCAGGAAATGACCCTTTCCTGACACCTTGGTGTGGTTGTTCTAGCACACACTTCTCATGGTTTTGTGTGGAGCTGCTTTTTGCTTGGTAACAGTGGGAGGAGGCTGCAGTGATAGTTCCAGTAAGCAGTTCTTGGAACACCTCCTGATTCTGAGGTGAACTCACCGCCAGCCTGGCCAGGCCAGTCTAGTACCTCTGTGATCACTATTTAACAAGAGAAATCTGAGCTGGAAGAGGAAGAGGAGGAGTGGTACAAGATCGAAGTGACCATGCAGGTCCCACAGTCAGAGAAGGAGGAAGGAAGGAGGAGCACCAGACTGGAGACTCCTCTGCAACCCGTGGCGAAAACCCAGGCTGTACCCCTGCAACCCATGCAGGGCAATGGCAGGACAGAGAGTCACAGGTAGCTCCAGGTGAATGCACTCAGATGGGTAGGAGACTGCGTAAGGAGGCGGCCATGGCACAGGCTATGCTAGAAAGCCTGAAGGCCCCAGAGACACACACAGGAGGCAGAGAGGAGCTGCAGCCCTTGGGATGAATGCACATTGGAGTGGCCTGTGCAGACCTGTCTGGCCTGTGAGGGACCCTACGCTGGAGCAGGGCGGACCAGCAAGGAGTCCACCTGCCCTGAGGAGAGACAAATGGCAGGAACCACTGCGAAAGGAATGACTGAACTGTCCACTCCCTGCCCCTCTGAGCCATTTATGAGGGAGGAGGGGAATCAGGGCTCTAAGCCTGGGAAGAGGGGAGTGGCATGGGAAAGGTGATCTTAAAGGGCTGGTTGTGCTCATCATTGTACCACTCTGTGCTTTTGTTTGTTATGTTTTGGGTTTTTATGGTTTTGGTTGGTGGTGGATTAAATAAATGTCTGTTTTCTTCCCCCAGTTGAGTAGTCTTGTCTGTTTTGCCTGGGACTGTAAGTGGCAATTGAGCTGTCCCTGTCCTTAGGATGTTCCAGAGGCCCTCAGTATGTACAGCTCATTGTGGTCTTTTGTTCCTCAGTGGGCCTGAACCATGGCAACACTGCTTACAGTTTCCAGGCGACTTAAAATTCTACGAATTTACCATATCCATTTTCCCACCTATTAATAGTACTATCCTGCCAGTCAGAGAAAATGATTTTTTGTTTGGTAGAGAGTGAAATGTTAATCACTTTCACCATTATGCTGTCATTGAAGTCAATTGGAATCATTACAGAATGATAAATTAGAGGAAAGAATCTTTTTTTTTTTCCCTTGGATAGTATTTGCTTCAAATACTCTTGCCAGGGCCAATTTAAGGAATCTATGAATTTCAAGGGAGACTTGCCAAAACAGATTTTATCTTCCTGATAATTTGCTCACTGGAGCATTTCTCTCTTTAGTATTATCAAGATAATGACTATGACCTGAATTTCACAGAAAGAAGGTTTGCAAGGAGAGGTAGTACCTTACTAGACAATAGGAGATGAGATTTCAAAGGTATAACCCTAGTATCAAACTAAATTTTACAATGCTGCTTCTGCAGTCTGAGGGCCAAACTCTCCTGCTACAGATAGACAGGGATGTGGGAGAGATGCACAGGTTCTCTTAAGGACTCAGCAGAAGTTGTAATTCCCACTATGGTAGATATCAGTACATGAACAAGGTTTCCTCCTTCTCACAGAGGGGAAGAACTGAGGCCCCATGAAAATTCTTGGGTCTTGCACCGAGGCATATTCTCAGCCAGCCTCTTTGTATTTCAGCCTCCCTTTAAAGGAGCCACAAAGTTACAAAACATCCCTCCTCCAGTAGCTTACTATAGACCTACAAGCCAGCACCGGCTCTGTCATACTCACCTTTTTAAATCCTACCTACCCACTTACTACAGAAATCCATGAGAGTAGCCTTTCAAGAGCCAGCCATGTCTGATTACCTGTGTGGTGGCCTATCTCTAGTCCAACTTATTGTAAACCTACTGCCTTCACATTCTGGGCCCTGTAATTGTTGATTCAACTATAACACCCGTGGTTCTCCCAGTTGTTAGTGTGAGGTTCCTTAATGAACAAGTAAATAATTTTGTCACATTAACAACATTTTTACAGCGTACACAGCTTGTAAAAGCACTAGCATTGAGGGAAACAGCCTTCTATCAACCCGATGCTTTCAACAAAAGAGAAGCACTATGGGCTTATTAGAAAGATTTGCACTGCATTGTCTAAGGATTGCTAATTGCAAACTAAGCTCAACATGGATCAAAACTTTAAGCTATAATTTCAGTAACAGCATAAAATACATTAGGCTTTTCAACTGCAGCAAGGTAGATGGGATTTCCTTGCCAAATTCAACTCAGATTCTTCAGTTATGGGTGAGTATTAACAGTTCAGCTTCTGGCCTTTGCTATAAATGTACGTCTGTAACTTTAATTAGTCCAGACTTGTCTGAATCACAAAATAAAGGTCCACTTATGCTCCCATTTCAATCAACAGGGAAAAATACAGGCTTTCTTCCACCTTTTTCAGGTTAAACTTTGAATCATGTGGAAAGACAGACAGAAAGAAATGTAATTTCAATGAGTCAAGAGGATTTCTATGCCTCTGCAGTGCATTTTCATAGCCTAAGGAAAACCATTATCTTTGGGGTAATCTGGTTTGGACAACCTTGCTATGTTTTTTCTCCTATCTAGTGAATTCTAAGCTAGTCAGCGTCTTTCTAACCAGGCATCTGCACACTTCCTTGCTCAGACAGACTCACAACTTTTTTATTTCTGTTCCTGGCTTTGTTATGGCAGGTGCATCAATGATAATGACTACTTTGGTAGTCTTGCATCTTACTAATTTGAAGGTCTTGAGAAGATCTGGGGAATGAAAATGATAATTTAAAATTCCATAATTAAAAATACTTATACAAAAAAAATAGTTTCAATGCTTGTGGCAGATAAGGAAATGACAACTTCAAAATCCAATCTACATGCTTTCCTGCAAAGATCTCTCAAAGATGTTTTCATTTTAGTCAGAAATACTGAAGTGTCTCACTTAGTACTTCTGTTCATGACAGAAATCTGATTCACTGAACCTGAGTTGTTACTGGTGATGATCAATACTCTATTAAAATGCTAAAGGAACACCTTTATTACATTGTGAATTTGGGGTGAATTTCCCTTTTCTGGCTTCAACAGGGTTGAATGTATGATTTTAGAAAGAAAAGTCTCAGTAACATTAAAGTTCAAATTTATATTCAGCTAAGTCTCTTTCAGACTGCAGAATTACTTTTTCTTCCTTTTCTAAGCTATTCCTTCCCTCTAGCTACAGCAACTATTTATTTGTGAGTTACTTTAAATCTCTTCCATTTTATAAGGCACTTCACTTTTGACAGCATTGGAAAAAAAGCAGCTTTGCCTTCTAAATTTAGTAGAAGGAGAAAAAAACAACCCAGATTGTTTGCTGGTCTCTGTGCTTCCATTCTTCTGTTCCAAACTATTCTCCATAAGTTCCTGTCTATCGCCTTCTGTAAATAACATCTGCTTTTCAAACTCCCTGTCTGCTAATTAGTCTGTATGGTTTGTAAAAATACAAGTACTTATTTAAAAATGTACAAATCAAATACTAATGAGTAGTAACAAGAATTTCCAACTTACGCAGCATTTCCATCAATTTCCACATTAGAATTATGTAAAAATCCCCAAACCTAGAACATTTGCTGGGGGTAAAAACAATACAAAACAAACCACACGGTTTCAAAATTATGCGTTTGTGTTGACATGGCCAAATACTTTCAGTCTTGAAAAAGATTATTTCTGGTGTTAGCAATTTATTAATTTTACTTCTTATCTCTTTTCTAACACACCCACTGGTTTAGGGTTTATCTCCCCTTTGCTGTGGAGCTGCTTTCTGCCTCCATGACTATTTAGAAATTTCATACAAAAATGACATAGTGCAGACCAGCTCCATCAATAGAGACCAAAGGAAGGTTGATTATTAACAACTTGTTATCAAGAGATGAGAGACAAATATAAATCTACTTTGTCTATGGCAAAATATGTCTTTGAACCAAAAATGTCTACCTTCACAAGGTAAACTTCCTGAACTTCCTGATTTCAGAGGTAAACCTCAAAAATCTCATAATTCCAGACCTAAAGGTCTTTCATCAGTAAGTTCCTTAGCTGAATTATGCACACTGAAGGACAAAACTGAGAAATTAACACCCTACTTTGATTAAAGCCTAAGTAATGTTCTCAAGAAACATTGGGAAACAGAACCATGAACCAGAGCCATGTCAGAGAGGGTTCTGTACAGCTTTGCTCTGGGATGTATGTTTCAATGTGATTTATGAATGACCTTGAGAAACATGTGTTATCTGGGAAGCAAATAAACAAACTCCAAAATCTGTACAGCACTTGTTAACAGACACAAAATGACTGAACAGCCAGCTACTGGATGGATACCCATCCCTCTTAAATCTTAGGGAGACAATGGGTACTTTAAACAAGTCCTTGAAAGCTGGAACTAATATAAACACTCACTCCAGTTCTGGTCCCTCAAGTGCACCATTGGTGAAGTTTTTTTTTCTGGAAAAACTTTATCTTTCTGAATCTCACCCTTCTGGCTTACAGTTTAATTGCTCAGGAGGATCATAAACAATGGTACCAGACACATACAGAAGCCCATAATAGATGAAGGCATTGCATATTATTTGAAAACCTCTCTGGTGGTCCTTGCAGCAGGACAGTTGTTGGTAAAAAAAGAAAGTTTGCTAGGTTTGGGGAGACAGAGGATTCTCGTTCCTTATCTCTAGCAACTGAAAACATCTGAAAAGACACAAATAGCCCAGCTGCTGCCACCTTAAGACTAGCCAAGCCATCTGACAGTTGATTTCACTTCTAGGGTGATCCTTGACACTAAAGCAAAAGAATGGCCATAAGAATTCAGTCCATTTAACCCAGCATCCTAACTCTGACACTTATGGCTGTGAGTGGCCACCAAGAGAAGGAAAAGAACAAGGTAGGCATATACACTCATTTTCCTGAGTGTTTTCCCAACTTTCAGCACTTAGTAGTTCAGAAGATTTCCTGAACCTATAGTGGTCTGTCTAACTTTAAACCTTAAAAGGTTTAAAGTGTAATACTCTTCCAATATTCACCAAGTTGGGCTGAAACTGATGGAAATACTGTGTATTTGCAACAACCTTTGTCAAGTTATCCAGGTTTGCTATTAATCACTTCCCTGAGACAGAAACATGTCAGAGACGGCTTTAAATCTGTGAGTATAGGTGCTGACAGAAGTTTAGTCACAGCTTGGGCTGACCATTTGATTATTTATAGAACTTTCCAGTGCATATCCACAGAATGAATAAATGGTAGAGGTTGGAAGGAACCTCTAGTGATCATCTAGGCCAACCCCCCTGCTCAAGCAGGTCCACCTAGATAGATTTTCACAGGAACGTGTCCAGGTGGTTTTTGAAAACCTCCAGAAGAGACTCTGCATCCTCCTTGGGCGGCCTGTTCCAGCGCTCTGTCACCCTCATAGTTAAGAAGTTTTTCCTTAAGTGGAACTTTTTCTGCTCTAGCTTTTGTCCATTACCCCTCGTCCTATCACTGAACACTACAGAAAAAAAGTGTTGCTCCATCCCTTTGACATCCACCTTTCAAATACTTGTAAGTATTCATGAGATTCAGTCTCCTTTTGCATGTCTCTTGAACTCTGTGGTGCCACAGAGACGCTTGGTTCCAGATCACAGCTCAGGTCACTGAGCACTGCATTCCAGTTATACTGACTGCAAATACAGTTCTTGCCTCCAACAGCTTACTCCTACCTAAAACTGGTAAAGAATCACACATTTCCTACTAGGAGACTCTCCATAGTGGTGAAATTCCACTCCGACATAACAAGCAGCAAGCATGATCTGCTAACACCACTGTCCTGAAGCATTTATGAGCAAGGACTAATAGCTCAAGTCCCATCCTGCCCTCCCCAACTACCATATGAGAGCAAAGTCTGACACTGAATTAAAAAGCATTCAACTGCAGAGTAGCAGCCTGCTGTTTCTTAAGGATCTCATTTTGCATCTTTCTTGGTCAGTACAGTTTGGGCTCAGATCATCTCCCTGCTCAAGAGTGTTTCTAGCTGCATCACTTATAAAATTCACCAAACTGTGTCATTTCCATCTCCATTTGTCACGTTTATGGTAACAAGATTAACTACTTAATGTTCATACAAAGCTTGGAGGGTAGAAAGTGCTAACTGCCCAACGTTGTCATTTAGATAGTTTCTAGTATCTCCAAGGCAGGAAACACACATGCAGGAGGCAGCTTGCAATTACCTAGACTGAGGCGCGGTCTCACAAAAGCAACCACCGTGGCCAGCTAAGGGCCGCATCCCACAGCTACTGCTTTGTCACAGCTCTATAGGCAGCTGTTTAAGGAAAGGCATGCCACTGGCAGGGCTGCCCAGAGCCCCAGCTCCAGGCTACCTGTGCTGGCTGCAGGCAGGAGAGCAGCTCCCATTGCCTCCACCAGGCTGCTGCAGGCCCTGGAGGTCTCCCTGCAGGCCTCCCTGCACACAGCTCCTGGCATCCTACTCTGCATTGTTTGCCACTTGGAGCCTGTATTCATGGTGCCATATAAATGATTCATAGGAACACATGCCTTATTAGTTCAAGAAAGGATGAAGGATTTCTGTGCACTGTGGTCTATTAAGTAATAGTAATGAATCTCAATTACTTGAAAGACCTCTAATTAATTTCTATATTGGCAATGTCTGAGTTAAGAGGTTGGTCAAGACGTTAACTCATTCCCTCAGTGTTGTTCAGCCTTTCAGTACCTTTACACTAGCCAGGCAATGCTGTAGGAATCAAAAATCTAAAAAGAAAAAAACCCTAAAATAACTGTTTTCATTACCACCTTTTGTTTCCCTCAGTAGTTGTCAAGAGATACTGTAATGAAGAAGACTAAAGGAAAGGTGAAACAAAAAGTTTTTACTGTCTAAAAGATACCTTCTTTGTTCTGACATAATCCTCCCGATCTATTTAAATTGCTTCCCTGCTTAGCCTCCCTCTCCTTTTTGCTCATTCATTTTGAACTTCTTTCTGAACTCTTCTCCTACTCTACTACTGACTGAAGAGTTCTAAGTCATACTCAGGATATTTCCTAATATTCCTTTGCCTAAACTCAACTTTTATCTAGTTTTCTGAAAAATCTAATCTGTTATCAGCTGCCTGGTTTGGACTATGAGTCAAGCTGCATGCTGAAACTCTTTGTATGCACATTTTATTACAGAAGCATATATCAGCCCAGGGTTGACAAGTGAAGCAGTTTCAACTGGCACATTTTCATTCTACATTACTGAAGTACTTATGCCCTGCTTCGAAGTACATTTTACTCTATACAGAGTATGTCTATAATATACACTTAGAGTGTAAGCATCAGGACTGTAATTTTTAAACAGCGGTTGAAATCCTCAGTCGCTGATATGGTTTTGGCAACATACTGCATTTCATTTTTCATATCACTAACTCTGGCTTACATGCTTTCCATTTTAATAACTCCTTTTCTCACAAATCCAATAGTTACATTTTGGACATCTCCTGCGCCACCTAAAGTAAAGTATAAGATCTCACCAAGATCCAGGAAATCTGTCTAGTGTGTATGCACAGTGTCATCAAGAGACTTAAAACCTGCCCAACTAATAGAAATAGATAGGCTGAGAGTTATATTAAGCTTAAACTCCTCCATTCCTAATTGAACCTTTGAATGCAGTGAAGGTGTGATACCTGCTGTCACAAAATCATAGTATCATCGAATCATAGGGGTTGGAAGGGACCTTTAGAGATCATCTAGTCCAACCCCCNACAGCTCCAGTTCCCACAGCCTTTCCTTGTATGAAAGATGTTCCAGTCCCCTCATCATCTCGGTGGCCCTGTGCTGGACTCTCTCCAGAAGTTCTCTGTCCCTCTTGAGCTGAGAAGCCCAGAACTGGACACAGGACTCCAAATGGCCTCACCAAAATGTTCCTTAAAGGACAACTTAGGAATGTGGCAACAATTAATAGCTAAACTTTCTAAGCTGAGACTGCTATTACGAAGTTTCTGAGTCTGCACTGACCGTGTAAGACACAGACTAGCAACACTAATGCTTCCAACAAATCCATTGGTTAGAACATTCTTCAAATTTGCAAATATCTCTTAAGATGAGCTCAGCATAGGCTGTCATCCCAGCTTGTGAGCTATCTCAAGGGACACAAGCTTTGCTGGGTGCAAAACACAGACACAATTTAGTCAGCAGTTCAGGAGACCTAACCGCCTTCCTTTTCCATACCCCAGCTTCTGCATTAGGATCTCTATCTTCTTTGTCAGTTAGCTTAGCCTAACCTCCTACACCTTTGCTTTACAAAAGCAGTGCACTGTAAACAAATGGCCCAAATCATCCTGATCTAGGCAGACCTGCTTGACCAGGAGAGGATTGGACTAAATGATCTCTAGAAGTCCTTTCCAACCCCTACCATTCTGTGATTCTGTGAAAGCACTGAGCCACTTAACAAGTTCTTTACTGGTTCATGTGACCAAGTCAATGCTGGGCATCTCCATTAGGATTGTACTGCAGTCTCCATGCAGCCACTGCAGTAGAGCAAGGACAGATAGTGGAGAGGATTACAATCTTGCCCAGAGACCAGCCCAGCAATTCCCACACAACAAAAGCACTTCTCAGACTAGCAGGATGGGGGCAACAGGGTACAGGACAGTTTAGGAACTCCTGATATACAGGATGATGGAGTGATTTTTATTTGTTGTTTATTTCTTTCTTTATTTTTAAACTTTTAAAAATTACTTTTATGAACAGCTTTATAGAAGGTCAAAATTTAGTCTAATTATATTCCAATGCTTTATATTTTAAGGAGAAAAAAAGCATAACTTTATATCTCTTCTGGCTAAGTTTGAAGACTGTGTATTTTTTCAAGTCATTACAGTACAGAGCTTGACTGTGAAAACAATCTCTGAAAAGGTTATTTAAGGCAGAATTTCTAAGAATAAGAAAAAATCTACTTTTACTCACTTGTTGTTCTTAATGAGGTGCCTGGGGTCGGCCAGCATATTTAGAACTCCTAGGTTAAAGCAGCTTGTCTACTTTTATGTTTTGATCCTACTCTGATTCAGCTTTCTTTAGATATAAATTCTGTAAACTTGAAAGTCAACCTGAGGTCAAGCTGTGATGGCAGTGGTATATACATTATGAAAGAATAATGAAGTTACATGTTACAATGCTGTGAGACATAAGCTGAAGGTTTGAATGGTCATGCTCCTGTTCCTTGTACCTCCTTGAAGGTTAAAAAAAGGGCAAGATACTGCAGAACAGAAGCCACAGCTCCACACTGAGATCTGATAAAAGCACAATGTGGAGAGCAGAATAAAAACATATTACCCCTACTAAAAAGTTCAATAAGGAGTTGTAACTCAAGGAAACAGACATACTGGTTTTGGAATGACAAAAGATAATAAACTGCAACAGGAGGGGAAGATTCTTAATGCAAACTGAACAGTCATTTCTTGCCTTGCAAGTATGAGAAAGGTAACCAGATCCATTCATTTGGAAGCAACTGCTGCTATAAAGAAGATGGGGTTTTGCCTGCTTTGGTTTTGTTTTTTTTTAACTTGAACCAAGCTAATCAATCCCAGCTATGATACAGAAAAAAAATACATGAAACTCTTTCCATATGGTTCTTAATATAAACAGCAATATTTTTGAAACAAATTCTCTATAAAGAATTCCAGAGAGTAAGCATAATAGTCTGAAGTCCGTTTCTAAAAAGCACTTTTCAGAATTATTTAAAACATATGGAAAGGCTGGTCTTTTGGTTAAATAAGCTGCTTGAATCTGAGATTCTGTTTTATGCCTGAAATGGTAGATTTTAAAACAATTTTATTTTTTCTGCTTCCCCTTTTCTGACTCTGAGTTACAGATCCTTAGAACGTGTTTTTTTTCTTCAAGACTAACCCTAGCTCGAGCAGATAATGTTAAATTACCAATTCTGAAATGTCGCAGGCAGCGGAGAGTTCAAAACAAAGTTTTAATGGCCTAAATGTTACATTTATAGTTTGGTTGTTACATAAAGTACTGTCAGAATCTGAGCATCATTCATTGTTGTTCAGACAGAATTTGTAGTTGACATTAAACTACAATTGATATAAATAAGCTTCCCTAACACCACCAGTATTTTTGTGTGCTTAATACCAAGACAAATACACCATATCTACAAGTCCTCCCTTACAGAATTTTGCATGTATGTTCTGCAGTCAAAAGAAAATATGTTTAGGTCGAATATTCAATGACCTTTACGACACCAGGCTCAGCTACACAAAGCTTTGAGGTTTGAGTCCTTCCTGCTTCAGGAATTAAACTTTTCTGTGAGTTCATAAATAACTAAGATAGCCAGCAGGTTTATGCAATATTTATCTTATTTCAATTCACCAGAAGGTACAATTTCTTTCAAGTCTGCCTATTTCCCTGTGTTTAAAGTCCAATAGCAAACATGTTTATCTCCCTCATAGTTGCGTGCACAGTTCAGAAGATCACTGTGCAAAACAGCCCTTCAAAGCAGGCTCTGTGTACCAAGTAGAGACAAATTCCCTGGACCAGCTAGCTGGCTCTGCTCTTCATTTCTGGCTGTTGCCTGTGAATTGAAAGATCAGAGACTCTTTCATACTGCTATTCCAGGTAGGCCATTGCTGTAATTGCCATCAGGGAAATGTTGTAATTTCACGTGGGAGAGGATATAAATAATCTTGAATGGATTGTAAAGTATCCAGGAGACAATTTGTCTATTAAGATATGAGCTGTGCTGTGAGTCACATGTAAGCAAATATCGTTTGGTTGCTCATGAACCACTAAGGATTTTTCTTACTCTTAAAGGTGATGCCATCACTAAGAATAGACTATGCTACCTCTTTTTGTATCAGACTGTAAAATAGCTATTCTGCTTGTACCAAAGAGCAGACATTTCACCATGCTGGGCAGCCTACCTCAGTTCAGATTCAAAAGCTCAAGACCTAAATACAGTCTGAGGCTTTTAAGTGGGAATGATTAAAGTTTATCACATTTCAAAAGCTTGCTTTCCTCTGGTTGCCCTCTTACACAAATATATCTTTTAAGCTTGTGTTCAAACAGCCTATATCTGAAGCAGAGTTTACTGGTATTACTATGTTACCATTAGGATTCAACCAAGATAATCTGAGATCTTCACTGGCTTCAGACTGTGAGGTCTGTTACTTTTGGCATCAGAGAAGACCTTCCACCAGTGCAAAGAGCCTCTCAAAAGCAAGTGAGCATTTGAGCGGTCCATACTCATCTTATCAGGGCTCTGTGTGCAGGTGCAGGGAATGCAGGGAGTAGGAAAAGGTTGGGAAGATTCCAGGAAGGGTCTAGGAGAAGCACAGCAGCCAAGGAGGCACTGAAAATGGCAGGTTGCCATAGACTGTGCTAACTCAGGACTGCAGGAAAAGCATGAGCAGGAGACCAAGATAAAACAAAGTTCCTGCACAGTCACTGCTCAGAAAGAAAAAGTCAGAGCAATACATAAGGACTCAAAACTAGGTTGAGTCTTCTTGAACAAGTTTTTCAGGGTCACAGGTCTGTTCCTCATACCTGTACTAGACACTAGGCCAACATACACCAACATACACAGTTTCTCTTCCCCTTTTCTCCCCTAGTTTAGTGATCAAAGTTAAGCACTGTTTTCTCCTATCATTGTATTAAGAAACATAGTAAAAAGAAAGGAAAAACAGCCTCAGCTGCAAAATTCCCTCCTTAGTCATAGGTATGAGAAAATGCTTTACTGTAGACAGGAAAAGTTAACACCCATTCTCCTCCCTTTTACCTCCTCCTGGGACGCTGGGTCCAGTTAATGGAAATATCAGGGGAATATCCTCTTAGAATTTAAATGTCATGTTATTACAGGGAATTGGGAAGAAAATGAAAAAAAAATATTGCACAAACTTTCTCACTGCTTGTGTTGTTTTAGTTTTTGGTTACAACATGTACGCACTCCACAGGTCTAAGGAGACCTAGTAAATGCAGTATCCTGAAGCCCTACTTATCAATACTGTATACTCCCAGCATCTCTGTATTTGTACATAAAATCAAATTAGTAATATCCACCAGAATAAATTCTTCCCTTGTTCACACTGGTACAACTGTTCCTGTCTTAAAAGTGACTAGGATCCATGTTCAATTTGCTCTGCCTTCATGTAAAGTTTTATGTCTTTCTTAAGCACACATTTTATTACTAGGTCTCTTATTTCCATCTGCTCATACTGACTCACACAAAAAATCTCTCTTTAAGGCATTCTATAAACAAGCTAATGAGATGAATGCAAATTATAGCAGCCATTCCTCTATACAGCCTTCTCAATGCACAGGACTGTATGTGCAAAAAGCATATATGGAGTTACATGTCCAAACTGGAGCTGCAGATTCTGTTGATTTAGAAAAAGCATTCATGTTTCTTACAAGAGATCCACAATGAAAATTTTGCTTTTTGCTTTGACCATTCTCATATATACATATTTAATTTAAAACTTAGTGACAAGTGGTAGAGCTTTGTTCACAGCAGTTCCTTGTCTGAGCTCTAACTATATTCCTGAGCCAGGTACATGCCACTGACAACTGCTCACTTATAGTACCTCTCTGTACAACTAATACATGCCAGTTTTCCCAGCACTGATCAGCCAGGCTGATCTCTGGGCCTCTAGCAGCAAGACCTGTGACTACTCTTGGTTTTGCATCACGTTGAATTCTCAACAGTTCTTTGCAAGGGCTGCAAAGCAATGGCCTGCAAGTTGGCTCAAAGGAAATTCCAGAAATCACCAGTCACTGGGCTTTCATCAGAAGTGGAAAGCTGCAGCCATGGAAGGTGATATACAGGATGATTCATTGGCAGGGCAGTATTTTCTCATTTGTTCTTCAGCTGTGACATCCACATACTGCTGCTCATTCAGAGAAGTAGATACTGATGCTAATGAAGGACCTCAGCAATCTGCAATTCATTTTCTTCAGTAGAATGATACCCTTTGACCTAAGCCTTTTTAATTTTTTTTTTTGTCAGAGTGTTTAATGTAGAAGCAAATAGATATATTTTCACCTTTTTGTCTTATAAATCTCACAAACACAAAAGAGCAAGTATTGAACAGACAACTAATTAAATTCTTCCTGGGAAGAAAAGCAGCTTTTTTATGAGCCACATGCTTTTAAACAAGCTGCTCCGCTTTCTGATTCTTTAGCCTTCCTTCTTTCTACTATACAGTTCATGAAATACTGGAATTAATTGTCTCCACAGCAATATTCATCAAAGCACTCCTGCTTCTATGGAAGCCAGGGATGAAAAGTTACTAGGCAAATCTAAAGGAAAAGTACACCCCTTGGATTCTTACCAGCCGGCTAAATATTCACAGGATAAAATGAATAAAACTTCATGAAACGTTTCTTTCCAAATGTACTTTCTCTCCATTGATGTCTCTGCATGGTGCTAGTATTACCTATCTTGATGATAAGCATATTTTCAAGAGCATTTTTCTGCTAACAAATAGACATTTTGAGAGGCAACCATATGTTTAAGTGCTCTACAGAGCCATAGTCTGAAAGAGAAAAGGTTCTTATGGAAACTGTGTCAAGACAAAATCCTGGCCCACAGAAGTCAATAAGAATTTTGCTTTTGATTTTAATGAAACCAGGATTTCACTGAGGAGAACTACGCAATGGTCAACCTATTTAGAGAAAAAAAGGTATCCAGATGTCTTACAGTATTATGGGCTCTAAATCAGAAGTTTCTGTAGCACTGTAAAACCTTTTCTCGCTTTACTGCATGAAACAGAATGGCTTATTTTTAACTAAAATAATTTTTTTCCTAATAAAACTAATATAAAAGAACGCATTGGAGAAGAGATGCAGGCCTACTGTATTATGAGACATACAAACACTAAGTTTTGGGCTTACCAGCTCAAAAGGGATAGGAACTTCTGGAGAGAGTCCAGCACAGGGCCACCAAGATGATCAGGGGACTGGAGCATCTTCCTTATGAGGAAAGGCTGCAGGAACTGGGGCTGTTCAGCCTGGAGAAGAGAAGACTGAGGAGGAAACTCACTAATACAAGTATTTAAAAAGTATATGTCAAGAGGATGGGGCGACACTTTTTTTTGTAGTGTCCAGTGATAGGACAAGGGGTAATAGATGTAAGCTGAAACACAAAACGTTCCACTTAAATTTAAGGAAAAACTTCCTTACTGTTCAGGTGAGGGAGCCCTGGCACAGGCTGCCCAGGGAGGGTGTGGAGTCTCCTCTGGAGGTTTTGAAAACACACCTGGACATGTTTCTGTGGAACCTGATCTAGGTGGACCTGCTTGAACTAGACTAGATAATTAGACTAGATAATCTTCAGCATTAGACTAGATAATCTTCAGAGGTCCCTTCCAACCCCTACCATTCTCTGATTCTGTTGTGTCTCAGCTTAATCATTCTGCAGTTAGATTTCTACTCCCCCCCCCCTTTTTTTTTTCTTTTTGTGTTGACAGCTATATCTATTTCTGCTTTATGGAGCAAAAAAAGAACACTGAACCACCAGAATGACAACACAGGTGGTATCTTGGTTTTGTTGTTTTTTATGGTTTTTTTTTCTAAGTGGGACAGTGATAAAAGATTCAATAGGACCCATAGGTATGGACATCTGGAAGGCTAGTCATAGATATGAATGGCCACTTTCACTCTGCTGTCTTAAAAAAACTACTGTCTTAAAAGAATGGAGACATGCCTTCAGTTAAGACCCAGTTATACCCATTTCACAAGCCAGAGGAATTTTAATCACCACCTTATCATAATTTAATTGCATTCAGATTCTTTTATTCACCTCCCAGTCCTTTCCAGACACTGCTTTTCTGTTGTGTTCAGACAGTATCCTGTTGGGATGCTGACATTTTGACATACCTTTGCTTAGAAGTGTACACAAGGAGAATATAATTCCTGCCAAAGCTCTCACCAGTTGTAAAGCAAACAAAAAGTGTCCTCAAAATGTTCCATCTTATGCAAAATTATACAATGCTATAGTCAAGGAAACTTTACATACTTAATGGGGCCTGTATTTCACTTAGTGTGTCTTGGTGTCTCCTCCCTGACATGACTGTATACTGAAATAGTGTGTAGTAACCTCACCATTACCACTCAGCCTTTCACTTGAGAAATCCAGCTCTGCAAGCCCCAGGCTCTTTGACTCACTCAGTTTCGAGCTTCTGTCTGACAGTGCAATCTGTCACTGTCATCCTGCAAGGAGAGGTCAACAACGAACCGTGTGGTAAGTAATCAACCCACAAATACTTCTACATCCTTTCCCTCTGTAATTGCAAACCTTTGAGCTTGAAACTGATCTCAGTTACATCAGCATAAATCCTGACTAATGCCATCAGACTATGTAATTCCCCAGTAATAATTTCAAGGGAAATGAAACCAAATTCCAGCACAATCATTCTTAAAAGCCAGATGAGACAATACAGTCATACCGTTTCATTTTATGGGCCAAAATCCAAGTGAGCAGCAGCATTAACTGACCTCCAGTGTACACTCTTATCACCAGTAAATTACAGAATAGTACTATTAAATTTTTCATTACTATTGCAAAGAACTACTAATTTTTTGTGTGTTTGCAATCAGCTGAGTGTAATTACTGTGTAATCAAGAGAAATAACTGATGTCTTTGTTGGTTATGGAGTTATAGATTAAAAACAAGGGCATCAATGCTGTAGCACAAAGCAACAATTCGTAGATCTAATCCTGTACCTAGAACACTAAGGGGCTGAGAAGCTCTTTGATTCCAGACCAAAGGATATAGCTGTATAATTTAATCACAACAGTGTCCATAAAAAATGCTTCTGAGGGAAAAATCTTTTTTTTTTTCTTTTTTGTTAATTGGGGAAGGAATTCAGTTCCTCAGTAACAAACCAACTCTGATAGGAAGCAGAAACACATACTTCAGACAGGCTTCCTGTTTTAATTGGTCTGTCCCAGGTTTGACATGGACTTTCTGCACCTTAGTGAGCATTACCGGAACTGGCAAATGTGAAAAGTTGTTAGGTACATCTTAATATGTATGAAGCAAAATGACACAGGTACTGCTGAATTGAGATGGTCTCAACTCTGAGGGGGCTGGAGAAAGCCTGAATGGAAAAGCCAGCGTGGAGCAGCATCATGACCTTTCTTCCTGGAGAATGACCAGTACCTCAGAAAGGTTTTTTATCTTCTCCTGCCTACTCAGAAAAGCAACGAGTTTGCCAAGCTGAGCTTCAGCTCAGATACTCTCTGAGGTGAATGTAGCAGCAGGGGCAATTGCTATCTTACTCATGTCATCCTTGAATCAAGCAACCTGTAATAAGACAGAGGGAGCTGAACCCCTGTCCCTGTTCCTCATATGGTTTCAATGCACACTGCTGTGGTTTCAGGTGCTGACTCTCCTGAGGTGGAATTTCAGTCCCAGGGCAAGAACTATAAAAATTAACTGTAAGTGTAATCTTTAAGGTTCACCTACTTCTCTGCATGCAGAGATCCCCATCGATTCTGTTGAAGACATATTTTAAATGGAAAAGAGAGTGTTCAGTACAACAGGAAAAGAAAAACATCTCACCATGAAACTGTGGATTCCTGCTCATATTATTTAAGTCTTCAGCAAGATCTTCTTATATCAGCATGTCTGTAGTTTTGAGGACAGATAGCTCCATCTAAGTCTGTGCTTCTCCCTCAACCTTTTAACCTTCTCATGGCAATCTCTCTCAATTTGGGTAGACAAAAGTAGAAGCATCTAAAATAAAACAAAGCCCTAACCTCATAAGTTCTACATGAGGACAGCAATTAGTTTACAGTCTGTTGCAACAAGCTCCTATGTGGCTTGTGTAACAAATGAGGTCCCATCAATTAGATCATCATTGCCAGCAGTGGCTTAAATGTCAGCTGTAAATTATTTTTTTTCCAAACTAGCATTACTTTATTCATGGAACCTGTCTTGTGCTTTCAAGATTCAGGGAAAAGGAATGTTTGCTATATGTGGTTAGTACACTCGGAGGCAAGGAGTGGTTACTTTTTTTCCCTAAGTACTTAGGTGCCTGGCTCCTACTTAAGTTGATGGAAACCCTTAGAAATATGGCCTCAAATGACCTGGGGTTTTGTCCTTTGTGTGTGCTCTTCTGCCTTCAACCACGTGCTTACCCAGTTGGTATATCAACTGCTACAAGGAGCCACAAAGCTAGCACAGTACTGAGTCATCAGAAAGCAAGAGCAGTTTGTCAAACCACATCAAGGATCTGATGAAGAATACACACTACAGTCATTAATGTCATCTCTGAAAGCACCTTCTCTTCTGCATTTCATATCCATACTGATTTGTGCTGTTGGAAAACCACCATAAGTAAGAAATGTTTAATGTTGAAATATAACCCAAAGCCTAAGAGCTGATGCAGGAGCTCAACCACAAGCACACAGCTGTAAGCAATATGATTCTATGATTCATGTGCTAGCACTAGTGAACATGACTGTCTGGGAGGAAGGGAAGACCACCACCCCCGATGTCCCACTGCACCATCTTGATGTGATTCCAGCAGTGTACTCTCCACTCACCACCTAGAGAGACACACCACTTCTGCTCAGAAGTCTTTTATAAACCTGAGGAGTTAACAGATTTGCAATGCAGCAAAAAGATTTAGAAATTGGGTAGTAGGGATTTTTTTCTTTAAACCCGTAGATATGAATTGAAACAAAACCAGTAGGCTTTAGCTCAATGTGAGTAACTTAGCAAGGATGTTACTGTCACTATTTCGGTCACACTGGCAAGTTTTCTGTGTCTATTTCAATGTCTGCAAGTTAACCATACTCCACACGGGAATCTGTACAGGGCATTTTCCTGATCTGATTTCACTAATTTAAATCAATGGCAAAATTCTTACTCACTGACATGAACAAAACCAAATTTCAAGCAGTGTGTTGCTTATCACTGAAAAATAAGAAGATATAATTTTACAAAGCTATGATCTAATGTTCATCTACATTACCTCGTGTCTCCTTTCTGGAAAAGAGAAATAAATCTACTCAAACTAGAGCTACATTAAGGAATGTACATACCTGCTAGGTTTAGTCTGGACTTTGGACTCAACACTCAGAGAAGGAGCACTTGAATCTGAGATGGAATATAAATAGCAGAACTGAGCTCTGATCTGACAGTCCAATCTTACCACTGTGAATTTTCTAAAATATTCAAGTACAGTCAGTAATAAAAGGGTGGAAACCAGAAAACCAGAATGATTCTACTGATCGGTGAAAATACCTCAAAAAAGCCCCGATAGAATGACTGCTCAAGAATGAGAATATGCTTTTCTCCTCTGTTTTTTGATACTACTATCTAGACAGAGATATTCAACTAATTCCAGATAGTAGTTTAACATATATTGAGCAAGAAAACTTCTTGTCCTATTTTACTTTCAGAATAATCCAATATCTGCATTGCTACAGATATGAATACAAATGGCAGAACTGCAGTGGAAGGTAGAAGAAGACTATAGAAGAAATTCCTTTTCTGCAGTGATGATTGGTATGATTTTTTTTTACTTTACAATATTGGCTAGTGGGCAGGAAGTAATTATGAAGAATTTTTCATCCTCTGCTATGTGGTCTTTCCAAGAAAGATCTCTCAGCAAAGACCTCAGTCAGCAGACAAAAACAATTCCTGAGCACTGAAACCAGGGGAAAATCCTCCAAGAAGGGTGAGAAATTCTTTCTTACTACTGCAGCATTGTTTTATTGTTACATTTGATGAAGGGAAAGGCAAAGGGGGGAAAAGCACAAATCAAACAACACCTGGACAAATGGATTCGGAAAAAAGACTGGAATCTTGAATTTTAAAAGTATTTTGGTTCTACTTAATGCTGGGGAAGCAATAGTTAAAGACCAAAAAGCAGACCTTTAGAATCCTCCAACAAGAAAAGTGTTTCTTTCACATCTGTTGATGACAGATTTGTGGAAACACACAGGTAAACACAGAGACCTGGCAGATGATAGGCCAGCCCACTTTAGGCAAAATTAAAAGATAAACGCCTATTTTCTTCAAAATAAAACCTTACTGGATTTGTCCTTACAAGTAATCCTGAAAATTAAAAAAAAAAATCCACCCAAATCAGTCATTAAGGCTATAAGTACAAGCTTCCTTGACACTGCTCCCTCAGCCACAACTTCTTGTCTCTGGTATTTGCAGAAACTCTACCAGATTTCCCAACTCCTGACTTGTTGATTTTCTGGTTAACTATATAGGCCAGTGGTGAGGGACAAGGAGAGGAATCATGAAAAGCATTGTGGACTCTTCTCTCACCAGGTCCCCAAACTAGTACTGAGAACACCAGCATGAGCCTGTCACAGTGCGATAAACTATCGTTCCGTAGGCCCATTCAACACACCAAAAGTCATGTCCGTTCAAGGGTGCTTGTAAAAAGAGGGGAAATCATAAACAAAAGCAATTCAGAGATACTGCCAGGAGCTTCTGCTCCTTCCAGAGGCTTGGTACATCCTTCAGCAGGGAAGATCCTTGAACGGAAAGGATATGGCCCCACCTGACTACCTCTACCTCCAGTGCTGCCTGGGAACTGGCCAGGCACACTGCTCCTGGTGCTTTGGAATATGAGCTGGCCTCTCCTGCCCAGTAACAGCTGATAGCCAGAACAGCAGCCAGCATCGGTTAAAAGCTTCCAAGGATGCTACCAGAAGAAATACACTATTCATTTGATACCTACAAATATTCTTATGATGCACTTATGTTTTCACCACTGTATGAAAGCTGTTTTCATCAATGAAAGCCTGAAGAGGACAAAGATTAAAATAGTAATTCTTGAAAAAAAAAACCAACAAAAACCTGCTGGTTTAAGAACATTATTCCTAGAACCTGATTAATCAATCACAATGAAAGGCACTGAAGTGCATTGCTGATAATGTTAGGAGAAAAACAGACTGCGGGCTCAGCTCTCAGCCAGTGTAAGAAGGTCACTCTCTACCTCATTGCTTTTCTACGGTACTCTTTCTGTGAGGCTTGTACAGAGACACTTAGGCACTTCTGACTAGTTTACTTTGCTGAAAGCCCTCTCTCTTGCTACTCAAGATGATGCATGAGGTAGAAACAGCAGTTTTACTGACTGTCTCCAGTACTGAGTTCACTGCACGGGCAGATAGGAAAAATACGATTAGTAGAGTGGGTTGAGCAAGAGCTAGGATCCTTGCCAGATAATAAACACGCATCCTCACAAAGCAACAATAAATAGTATAAACAGGCTTCAGTTCTTTCAAGACTATTAATTTTCTCTAACTGTGCATAACTGGAGCTTAGTGTCCCGTAGGCTACAACAGCACATTCTGGAGGTCTTGTGTGAAATTTTTTTTCCACAAATCATCAAGTTATGACCAAATCTCATAACTAAGAGATAGTTTGATTGCCAAGGCAAATTACTGTACACTTGGCATTATGGGCTTTATTTTTAGTCCTGGGCTCAAAACTAGAAGCCAAGTCCTACCTACAAACCTTTCTTGAGCATGGATTGAACTATACTTTGTGTACAGTTCTTCAGAAGCTTCAATTTGAAATGCCTCAATTATCATCAGAAAAATCAGGATATTTGTTAATGTGAAATAACAAAATTAATACTTCAGATCTGATTTGGTACAATCGCATTTTTGTGGTTCATTAAACTTAATGACTCCCTGTTTGGAACTTAAATATAGCCCTTCCAGCCCACACGGTAGTTGGCACCTGAGCTCGTCAGATGCTTACAGGAAAGGCAGTAATGCTTCCACCTTCAGCACAAAATGCACACTGAAGCACATCAGGAGACTATTCTTTCTCTCACCTCTACACAAACCTGAATGACACTGCAAAAACATATATATTAGACATATTCTGTCAATCTGTATCATTCATCACATCTTCCAGGGTCTAACTTCAACCTTTCCACTAACCTGTAACAGCATGTCAGGATACAACTGATCCGCACACCATTAATTGACTGTTCCAGAGCACATTTCTAGTCCTCTTGCTTTCAGGAACCAATCTCAGTTAGCTCACCCAGCCACACAACTAGGCTCTACACTGAATCAGCCATGCATGCCAGCAATCCAACTGCATATAGTAGGGTATAATGGTCCTGCAGCTAGAATTCAAGTACTTCCATCTCTGACTGATGGAAGCTGATTTCATCTGTTTCTTATGCAACATATCATGCAGCAGTTATCCTCTACTATGAGCTTTCTAACTGAAAAGTTACTTCACCTGCACACGGAGCACAGGTCCCAGTTGTTAGCAATATCATCAAAGTGGTTTGCAGTTTTTCCTTTCAAGCTTGTTCTTAGACATTCCCAATCTATGTAACTGTCCTGGAGCCTTGGGGAGACCTTTAATAACTCTTTGCTAAACCAGAGACACTTTGCTTCTTAGTGCAACATCTAATTACTTGTGTCACCCTTCAAACTTACTACCTGAGCACCATTAACTACTCTTTCTTCTTTTTAAGATCTTCATAGCATTGCATTAGCTTGAAGCCCTGACACAGGAATAATAAAGGAACTATGTTAATAAATCTGCATCATGCTGCTCTGCCTCAGCACAATTCAGGATACTGAAGAAACATCTAAATGAGGGTCAATAAATCCTCACACCCAAATTGTAAAGCAAGTTAGAAAAGGAAAAAACAGATGCACAGAAATCAAATGGGAGTGCTGTGAGTTACTCAGCAGGCTAAATATCATTCCAACAGCTGTGGAAAAATAGAGAGAAGAAGCTACTAAAAATGAAAAAAAAAATCTATTTTTCAAGGGAAAATATTTAGAAAAATGTAGAAATCTTAAAAATGAACATTCATCTGTATGCGTTCTCATGAACTCAGATACCATGAGCCAAGAAGAGGCATGAGTAAGGTTGTTTCTGCATCCTTGACTCTGCTCCTGTATCACTAATGCTCAGTTCTTCTGTTCATTATTGTTAAATAGCCCATACCTTACAGCCACCTTAAATGTACTAAAGCTATTTTGTCAGCACAAATTTCCCAATGAGCTATGCTCTAGAAAACTATTTCTGATTTTGGCTTTCAAGAATGTATGTCAACGATAAAGAATAATGATAAGAGACTGTATACCCCCACTCTATTTACTCCAGTGCTTAATTCCTTTTTTAGGACGTGGAATTTACCAGCACTGGGAAGCCCTTGAGTTATGCAGCAACCATGTTATTAATGCTATTAGCGCGAATTAATTTTGACAACAAGGCCTCTGCAACCAGTCAAGACATCGATTTTTTCCAAAACCAACAGATTAAATACGTTTCAAGTTCTAGGACAAGCCATTCTATATATGTTTGAAACCAAAAAGAAAGTTAGGGAAACACTGAAAAAATAAAGTCCTTGTTTTAACTTTCATATAATGTAAATGCTTTGTCTAATTTGCTTCAAATCTGCTGTGAATTTGCAGATAGTCTTGTTTCAGGGAGGTTATGCATCCACAGAGGTGTTAGCTGTACGATGTGAATGACTATAAAATGAACATTGCCATGATAAACATCATACTTTAGTTTTGAACATATTGCAACATCACAGTAAAATAATAGCAGTTCTCTGAAGACAGGGTTTTTTCATAAATCATTATCTAGAAGTCTATGTAATGCTACATACACAATGTACATACTGTGAACATATTAGATAAGAGCAAACATAACATAAGACGTTCAGTTACAAGCATGTTGATTTTTGTACAGCACTCACATTCCTCTGAGACAAGAAACAACAGGAATGATTAATGTTTGCATTTTGACCCCTCTGTGGCAGATTATACTTGCAGTTTGAGACTTCCAGGTGACTTTTAACTGTACCTCACCACTTTTCTAAGCTATTCTCCCCAGTCATCCAGGCTCAAGATTCTCTTATCAGGAATGACTGACATGATTCCATACCTTAAGGACCCTGACAGTCAGCTTTAAATATGCAGTTACCCAATTCTTCAAATATTCAGTTCTCCTAGAAGTAGGTAACTGCACTGAAGGAGACAAGCAGTTATTCTCAGAACTTCTCATAGCACCCTCATAGCAAGCTCATCTCTGCATACAACAGAAACAAAGGAAAGCCATGTACCAACCAGGCTTATTTAGGTGTAATCCTCTAGCATAAATTTATAGCAAACTAAATGAGTAACCAGAGAATGCACCACTTTCTTTTCAACCAGCTCCAAACAAAGTTTGAGGAAGTGATGGAGACAAGATGGTGAGGCAGTGAACTCACAATTTCCATCGCACAGACAAACTCACCAAGATTCTCCTGTTTGTTTCTGGTCACAACTAACAGAAGCTTAGTTTGCACTTCTTTAGTATGGCACTGCCAAAGAGCCTTTGGCATATGATTCTGCTAAAGGTACAACTTGGACATAAAAGCGTGCAACTACGTTGAAGTAAAACCTGGCCATCCTTGTTCATGTGTACCTCAGATTACACACACTTTCCAAACAGTTCATCCATTACTTTCACAGATTCATTTTTCTACTCTGCTCAAATAAAGGAATGTCAATATAAATGCACCTAAAGTGAGCTGCGCTGGCCTCAACATTCTGTTTCAAAAAATTTTCAACTTTATCATCAGGTTGTTAATGTGTGGCTCTTTCTGAACATCACTTTAATCTCCTCATGTATGAGTTACATACACAGCAATATACAAAGGTAACATCGATCCCTCTAAATTCCAGGTGTCTTGCTATGAAAACTTGGCTAACCTAGGAAACACCATAAAAAATTCAAGATGATCATGACTCAGCCACTACTTTTATTTCTAGCCAGGTTTACTACCTCAAAAACAAGAATTTAAGTCTTCCTCATAAATGCTACAAATATGAAATGTGAAATATAGACAACTGAATTTTAATCAATCTAAAAATGCAACCTGGACTAAGGTACATTCATTCTTATTTCTAATTGATCCCACAGTAGTCTGGGGTAGAGATACCCTCCTTCTCTGGGCCTGAGTTCTTTATGCCACCATCTAATGCAACTCTCCTGTCTCCCAAGCCTGGGCAAGACCGTGCAGGTCAGGCATTTCTCTTCTGTATTTCACTACCTAGAACTGATTGACATATGCCCTTGGAGATCAGCAATGATACAGTGTGATTTGGGGATAAAGCCAAGAAATGAATCATCTACATGTTCATGAAAGCTACTATCAGTTTGATTTGCTGGCTTTTTTTCCCATATGTTTGAGTGTTATGTTCATTTAAGAGCTGTGGACTTCTTTGAAAGCACAGTAGAATTACTCCTTCCCTTGCAAGTCACTGACTATCCAAAGAGGAGAGAAGACTGTAGACTGAAGGGTATCTTGGGAGGAGAGAGCTACAGCATCAAAATGGGAGGCTGCAATGACAGAGGAGGCTGAGAAACTGCTGGGAGATCAGAGGAGACAACAGGACTCAGAAGCTACTGAAAGACTCTCCTGTGTATCAGAAGAGACTTAGCATAATTTGAAGCAAGTCAAAAATAAATGCTGCGAGCTGAGACCTGACTGCAAGATTGTAGTGGGCAGGGAGAAAAGGTTATTTAGAAATCACGGTTGTAATTTCCATACTATCTGACTTTACTCCAAGTTTGATAAATTCTTAGAGTTGTAAGTTCTTCCTGAAAAAGTACATTCTAATGAAACAGGGTTTCTTTCTTTCTTTTTTTTTTTTTTTTTTTTGTTTTTTTAAATTGTCTTTGGTGAGCTTACCTCAGTGCTCTCACTGATGTGTACACACTCTGCTTCCCCTCACAGCATTAAGTGGCAAAATGAGAGAGGAAGAATGAATTTACTCTGGCTAGAATCTAATTGGAACTTTGGAAGTTTCTGTTATCTAGAAAGTGGCATCAAAGCAGAACCACAGAGGGTTTAGGTTCATATTGTCCTCATAGTAGATCCTCTTCAATCAGTTCATTCACTCAGCAACTAGTGCTTGCTAGTTATTCCGACAATCACCAACAATCAGAAAAAAAGATACCTAGTAAAAAGTGCAGTCAATGAAAAAACACTGAATGGCAGAAATTCTCAGAAATTCTGGGTAATCCACCACCAGCCCCACAAAAGCATTTCTTAGAGGGAAGTAGGGAAAATTAAGCAAGCAACTAGCCCAGCTGGTTCATGGTCTGATCTGTGACATGGATCTCTGCCAGTACTTTGGAAGACTGAATCTTTGCTCCTATGCTTCTTGCTAACTTTGTAAGCTATGCTACACAATCAAGCAGAAAATCCTTTCTTCCCAGTTTGTGTCTTGAAAGGAAAGACTTGCCACAACCTTTAAAGTCTTTGGTCTACTCGATAAAGCTTCAAGTGCTACTACTATTTCTACAAATACCTAATTCTTTTTTTGAATCTTGCTATTTGCCTCAGTAACATCTTTTGACGGAAAATCCCATAAGCTGATTATATGCTACATTAAAGAGTATTTCTTTTTAATACATTTTAAAATCAGTGAGTTTTTACACCAGTTGCCAGCTTTGTAGTCTCACTTCATTCTGTACCTTCCCAGACATGTTCCTCTTTCCTCTAGAAATGTATTGTACAGAGAGGAGGGGATGCTCATGCTTCTCATCTTCCCACATCACATTATCTCCAGTAGACTAGGTTTAGTACAGGAAAACAACCAAGAGTTGTTCCAGTCCAAACAGCAATGAGGTGGGGCTCTTAGACTGAGTTATGTGAGTGCTGAGGCACACATCAAAATAGTAAAAAACAAAGTGGCAGACTGCTTGTGGATTTGTGCCTAGTGGAAGCTGAAAGTGCTCAAGGATTTATTAAAGACTTACCACTTCTCAGGACATACTCTAAAGGAAGTGTTAAAACCCTCTATTCTTTTGCTCTCTTTCCCATTTGTATGTTGAAACAGTATTTGTTGAAAAGTGTTAAACAAGACACCAGTGACATATACTGTGTAAATTGCAAATACTAATTCCTCATATGGTACACATGTGACTAACACACAAAACTTTTAGCCAACATTCATTTCAAAAAAGTAGAACCATCACATTATATGTTGTCCATGTGTTTTATATAGAATTTTTTTAAGTATATAAACTTATCATTTTCTCTGTTTACTCTTTCCATCTTGTTGAAAAAAAGCCAGACCAGTGATTTTAGTTGTGTGATACCTGGCAGAATTCCTCGGAAGAATTCCTGTAATTGCTGTTACAATAACGTGGCTCATAAGTGAGAAAAATGCTAAATTATCAAAAATTGAGACTTCTACTCCTGAGTGGCATTTCTCTAGAAAAGTAGATCTTTCCAGAAAAGCCATATGAGGCCATAAACTACATAGGCTTTTATATCCTCTTTGCATCAAGCAGTTCTGCCAAGAGACCTGAGCGGCAATACTTTCCATTCTCTCTGCTGAGTTGCTGGTCAATCTTGAATTGTCCTGGGCTTGGCTGGGATAGATCTAGCTGTCACCAGATGCTGCAAGGGCTGTGGCCAGGCTATCCTGTACCATGCATATGTTGTGCTCAGTACATAGAGAGGAGCTGTTGGGGCACTGGAACTATTCCATCGAGACCGAGCATCGGGCTGCAGATGGTGAGCAGTGGCACCAGCCATCAATGGCTTTGTGTATTCCTTTGCTGTTGCTCTCTCCTTATGCTGTTTTATTAAATTGTCCTTATCTGAAACCACAAAGCTTTGCCCTTTCCTCCTGATTCTCCTCCCCATCCTGCTGAGGTGGGGAGGAGTAAGCAGTTGGGTTTGGCTGGGATAGGCTAAACTATCAGACACTATGAGGCCAGGGAATGCTGGGAACTGCAGCTGTTCAGCCATCAGCTCTTGGCAGTGAGCAGTTACACGGAGTATTGCTCATTTTCTGTGTTCCTTTACTGTTGTTATGGCTGTTTGTTCTCTCCTTGTGCTGTTCTATTAAATTATCCTTATCTCAACCCACAAACTTTTATCTTTTACTCCTGATTCTCTTCCCCATCCTGACAAGGTGGGGAGGAGTGAGTGAGCGAATGCATGGTTTGGTTGTTGCCAGTTGGGTTGAAACCATGACATTACAGGTCATTGATGAAAATGAAGGATGGCTATAGGGTCCACATACTGTAAACTAGATCAGATAGTACTTTGAGATGTGGGAAAGCTATTTAGAAGAGTGGCTTCAAAATCCATCTCATTAATAGAGCCTGGGAGAGACTGGAGCTTCATAGCTTGGTCCAAAATGTTGGGCTTTGCATTCTAATCTCCAGAGTTAAATAGACCATTATGCCAATTAATCCCATTTTAAACAAGAGACAAGAATTGCACTACAGAGGCTTATTTCTGTGACCCACTAAGTATGCATACATATGTGGCTACTTAGACAACACATACAGCAATCATCTAGGTAAACAACCTACAGACTTCATAGCAGTTGTGAAAGCAGGCACTATGTTGGCATTTCCTCTCCTTTGAGATGTTTATTTAGAGGACAACCTACTCCACTGCACTACTGATCTGAAGTACACAAAGACACATGTCACCCCTAATAAAAATTCAGTACATTTTGTATCAATTTGGCCTTTAAAAGTTTTTAGGTAGAAAATAACTTCTAAACTGGATGGAGAGAATCTCTTTTGCAAGATTTGACTCATGTAGAACCAGAAGATATTTCTGCCTTCAAATTATTTTTTTCCTCCTGAAGAGAGATTATTAAATTCTTGTTCTTGCACAAAGAGCAAGGACACAGGTTAAAAAACAGAGCATCTGCAATGGAGTCACAGATTAAATATACATAAAAAGGAGAAAGGGCAGTTGACTGAAAAAGAGGGCAGGAAGCACTACAGAGGCAATGAAGAGTTTTGGATTCTGAAAGATGGATTCACAACCTAACTTCTAATCCAAAAAGATGTTCACCTTTGTTGATCAACTTGATCAATTTAGTAATATTCTGCCAAGTATACTAAGAAGCTAAGTATATATGCTATAGAGCAAGTTCCCATTCACCATCTGCAGTCTTTACTATGGATTGTAAACCTCAGATTGCCCATATGACTCCCCCTCAAATCCTTTCTTTAACGAGTGTTTCTTATTAACCTTCAAACACTTACAGATTAAAGTGTATCTACTATGTACATGTTTTTTTCATATAGCACACTAGTAAATAAGTTTTAAAACTTTGTTCTGGAGAGTTTAATTCAGTACTGTTGTAGGCCAAAATAAGCAGTTATACACAGTTGTATACAGCGACACAGTGGGACTCCAAACAAACTGATGTGGCATATCTGATGGTCCAAGAGAAAGTAAAAGGAGAAAGAAGAGAAAAAAGAAAGAAAAATTTAGAGCATTTCTGGAGTAATAAAAAACCTTTCCATAGGGAAAAAATTGTTTTGAAAGCAGCTGGCAGGGTTCAACTAACCTGGAATTTATTATATATCTTCGGTTGAGGTGATAGAAGACCTTTTTCCTTTATTCTTTGTTGTGTCTCTTTTAAGTGGAATAGCATTTAAAAGTACCTTCAATACTTGTCTTTTCCTCTTTTTGGAATTGTGCAAGTTCTTAACACCTTCTGCTGAGAGGCTATTGATAAGAGCCCATTACACAAGAGCTGAGTTTGTTTCTGCAGCATTTAGCATTTCTTTAGGAATGATTGAAGTCTGAAATGACCAAAGCAATAGTGTGAGAGAAATCAGCATCCAAAGAGCCAAGTGGGAAGGACATCAGCCTGTCAAGACTTTGCAAGGAAAGAAAGGCTGGAAAAATCAAAGGGAAGAGGGAAGCACAGCAGGAAAAATAACTCTCACACTTATTTTGCCAGAATCAGACATTCAAATGGTGCATTTGACAATGAGTCTCCCAAATCATATATATATCTATATATATATATATATATCTCAGTTGTTCACCTTATTAATCACACGTGCCTATGCTTTCCTCAATTCTTTTGTATTTTATCTCGTAGAGGCCTGCCTGTACAATAGCTACAAGGTAGTAGATCCTTTTCAACATAGGACCATTAACTATCCCTTACATTTACAGTTCAGAGAGAACAAATTTCAGTTAATCTTAAACATGTAATCCTTCCAGCCAATTATTCTGAGAAGCTCAAAAGTATTTCTCACAGAAGAATGGCTGCCAGAGCTCAAGGCTTTTGCAGTAGTGCAGTGAAGCATTTGCTAGCAGACCATGGGGTAGTGGTATACATCTGCAACACACAGCACGACTGAGGTACCAGGCAGTGCAATGGCAGGATCCAACACCCCAAAAGCCAAAGAATGACCTCCAAAGCTTAGTTCAGATCTGCTCTCTCTCAGTCTCATTGTCAATTTTTAGCTCAATACTTTTTGCTTTCATCTCGAATGCTGAGATAAACACAGAGAAAAAAAAAGTGATTTGCAGGGCTTTTTGAACTGTTGCATCACTACTATGAGACATTTCCTCGACATACACAGGTTTTAAGGTCCTTCTGAGCATTTTAAGATATTGAGACACGTCAACATATGCAGCCCAGAGGCAGTATTGTCAGGTATGTACATATTTAGATCCTTAAACTATTTCCATTATTTAATCCCTCACTTTCCAAATGTAGAAATACTTCTCTTTTCTCTACAGTGGTACACCGTAATACAATCAAATGGATGATTATACATCACTGCAAAAGCAAAGGGAGCATGACTTCCTCACTCGAAGCATTACAAAACACGAATGACAGATGTCTACTAGTCCTTTCTTACCCCCTATTTCTAGCAAGAGGAGCTATTGAAAACATAAAATGTGGAGGCCTTAGGAGGTCCTGGCAATGCCATCCGCTCCATTAATCAGCTTACGTGTTGTGTGCTCAGAGAGCGGGAAACGAGATCACATCTCAAATGTGGCCAGTCTGCTAGGGAAGGTACTGGCTTTATTAATACTTTGAGGCTTCTCTCTCTTTCTCTTTCCAACAACTGTTGATAGTCATCTGCGCAAATGTCTTTGCTGCTGGATACAGCAGATAGTAAAAACAAAGATACAGAATCATGCAGAACAGACATGTATTGTTATGTGTCACTAGTGATCCATATCCTCAGCTGGGTGCAGCAGAAGAGGCCACAGGGAGATACTTTGGTTGTCTAAAATGTAACAAAAATGACAGCTAAAAGTTTTCTCCATCTGTCTGGATCTAAACAGAATCCTGTGTGCATACAAATTCATAACCAAAACAGCAACAGCCACGAGATGAATACATTTACTGTAGGCATCGATTATTTACCTCTTCTCAGCACGATCCTACTAATCCAACGCCTGTGAGAAAGTTACTCTGTGGTCACACAGGGCTCTGGGCAATACAACATCTGACATCCTTTTGGCCACTGCGTTGTCTCCCTTTCCTGATGGGAAGATAAGACATTTGTATTGGAATCATAAACACTGATCACCTGTCATCGTCTGATAGGTCAGACCTTACACAGAATAGTTATGGACTGGCACCCACTTCCCATACCACACACCTTGTAACATATCAAGTACTCTTGCTTTTAGCTTGGCTTAATGTCTAGTGTATTTAAATTTCTTTTCTGACAAAAACAAACTTGGAGAAGCTTAAAAGTAACCTGTTTAATATGCTCCTTCCTATAAAAGGATATGCAGCTGTGCAAAGGGTATTAAGCAGGGTATTAAGCATAAGTTTACAGCAAGGGATTTAAAAGTGATTCTTTAAAACACCTTTGAACTGCATCTTAAATAATTTATTTCTAAAAGACATGATATGTACAGAATGCATTGATTATGGCATAAAGGATTTTTTGGACTTTATTTAAGATCACTGGGATAATTCTTCCAAGGCTTTTTCACTTTTTGGTACAGTACCCATTCCAAATAACTGTCAAGAGGGCCACTTGAAATCTTCCCATCCAAACAACTTCCGATAAAAAGATACTGCTCTGATAGGAAGTCAAACTTTTAGCAGAAAATGTTGATTGCTTTTTGGTTTTGAAGGAAATCAACAAACATTTTCTTGAGATAGGTAAAAATATTTTACATTAAAAAAATATCAGAATAGTGAAATAAAAATTAAATGTAAAATACAGATTATATAGTAAAAATAAAATTAGTAAGAAAATATTTTGTCAGAAAATATTTTGTAGTGGTTTTGGCCTGGGCCAGGTTTTTCAGTAGCAGGGGGGCTAGAGAGATGGCTTCTTTAAACAAAGAGAGTTGCCAGAAGCTTCCCCTGTAGCTGACAGGGTTAGGGCCAGTCAGTTTTAAGCTGGACCCTGCACCTGACCCAGACCTGGCCAATTAGTGGTGGAGGTAACGCCTCTGTGAATAACAGATTTGAGAAGAAGAAGTTGTTGCGCAGTTGAAAAACTGGCAGCAGTGACAGGGAGGGAGAATGTGAAAACATCTCCGCAGACACCAAGGTCAGTGGAGAAGGAGGGGGAGGAGGGTGCCCAGGCACTGAGAAGAAGGCTCCCCTGCGATATGTGGTGAGGACCATGGTGAAGCAGGTTGTCCCCCTGCAGTCCATGGAGGACCACCGGGAAGCAGAGACCCACTCGCAGCCCGTGGGGGAGGTGCTCACGCCGCAGCGGGTGGATGCCTGAGGGAGGCCGTGACTCCGTAAGAAGTTCCTCCTGGAGCAAGTTTCTGGCAAGACCTGGGAGTCCGTGGGGGAGGTGTCCACGCCAGAGCAGGTCTGCTGTCAGGACTTGTGATCCCGTGAGGAGACCCAGGCTGGAGCAGCCTGTCCCTGAAGGACTGTCTGTCCCGGTGGATGACCCGTGGGAGGGCCCATGCCAGAGCAGTTCGTGAGGAGCTGCGGCCCATGGGAAGGACCCACGCTGCAGAAGTTCATGAGGGACTGTCTCCTGTGGGGAGAGACCCCACAGTGTAGCAGTGGGAAGTGTGAGGAGGCCTCCCCCTGAGAAGCAGCAGCAAAGTCCATCTGTAATGAACTGACTGCAACCCCTATTCCTCATCCCCTGCGCTGCTGGGGGGGTAGGAAAGGGAGTCTCAGGAAGTGGAGGGGTGGGGGGAGGTGTATTAAGATGGTTTTATTTCTCGTCTCCCTGCTTTTATTGTTTCTTTAATAAATCAAACGTTTTTCTCCCTAAGTTGAGTCTGTTTTGTCCATGATGCTAATTGCCGAGTTTGATTTCTCCATCCTTATCTCAACTCACAAGCAGTTTGTTATATTCCTCTCTCTCTCTCTCTCTCCTGTTGAGTTTAGGAGGGGGAGTAATATTATGACTGGGTGGATATTGGGCTAAACCACTATTTAAAATATTCTGAGGACTGAGTTTTTTGTCTTCTGTGCAAATTGTATTTATTAGTTCAAAATTTCTCTTTCGATGACACCATTAGTCTTCTCATATTCTACATACAGTGTAATGATACAAATGCAATTCAGGTGCCCTTTCAGTAACTTTTGCCTTCACACCTGCTCTGGGGTAATCTTCTCTGAAGTTACAGAAACTGATTCCAGTACACTTGGGAAAAAGAAGACTTAACACTACTTTGTTGGCTTTGTGGGCCTCGGTAAAAAATACCTTGGATAAGTTTCCTATTGGTTGAAGTCTACAGCATGTAGCAAAGGAAAATAGCAATCCCCTTAGCAGGGGCATCATATTGTTCATTTTTAAGGTCGTCACCCATTAAGAGAATTTCTGGGTCACAGGTACAACAGAAACCATACTCTTCCATGCAAGCCATCAGCACAAAGGAAAGGCACTGCTCCCTGTGTCTCATGGCATGGCATTTCCACAGAAAGCCTCCCTTAAGCACAGATTTGGTGCTGACAAAGGAGCAGAGCTTCATCTCGTGCACTTACATCTGTGCTCGCACCCTTACAGAGCAAGAGACCATCAGCCAAGCAAAAAGACTTTCTGCATGAGAACTTCTGAGCGTAGTTTCCCACTAAAGTGGTTCTACATGGCATAAGCTACAGTTTAATTTACACAGTGCAGATCAGGATAAAAAAAAAAAAGGCTTTTTGGGCACCAAACTATATTGGTCAGACCGAGTTTTGAACAGCACATTTCAATGGATGTCTCTTGCTACTAGGAGACAAGTACAGAGAATACAACTATTAACAATGGCTTTGTGAATTATTAAAGAATTTTCTTTATCCCAGATAAAGAAACAAACAACTCCCAAAGTGAAAGGCACGCAGTTTCTCTCCTAGCAGCAGTGAGCTTCTCTCACAGGCAGAACATTTTTATCAGTTTTTCAAAGGGCCTGGTACAATCCTGTTGTGCTTACCTCTAATGTACTGTAAAGACACTTGAACTGCTGCCAGCAGGAGGGCTGTGAAGGGACTTCTGAGGCCCTGTGACAGGCCTTCAATTGACTTTACTAGCAGCTTATACACATCTATTTGGAGCTCCATTAAAACAGTTTATTTAGTGTTATTCCAATTGCTTTCATTAAAGGCTTGTTTTGTGTTATTCCATTTGGAGTGCTCTCATTCTAGTACTTCTCTGAGGTTTCTAACTGAGATGAAAAGCTGCTGTGGTTATCCCGCCGACTGCAGGCTGCTTAGTTTTTACCTAAGTCCCTTATCTTCACATGCTTTAAAGTACTTGTTCTTTGCATGTAAATCATTCCTACCCAAAAATTAAGTCTGAATTGCTGTTGCAATGCTGGAAAGGTAGTTAAGAATAAAGGATGTATTTTATTAGACTCCAGCATGGATGGGCTACAGATCTGCTTTACTCACATCAAAGAGAAATACTCTCACGTAGAGTCAGTTCTGGTAAACTTAAGCCAAAACTGGGACAGATAGGACAGAGACAAGTTTAACACAGGTGCCTTCTGCTCTCAAAGGAAGTAATTCAATGAAAACAGGGGAGCAACAGGCTGCCCTGAGCCCATCCTAATGTCATTTCCACCTGACATGTCACCTTGCAAGTACAAAGGCTGACATTCAGCCATCTCTATCTTGCATAGGGCAGCACTGCAGTTCCTGCAAGAGCCAGCTCTGAAATTACTCCCTATCTGGGATTGTGTCTACTTAGGATCTGCAAAATTCACATTTCTTGTAGTAATTTGTCCCTATCTTTCCCAGCCTTCCCTTTCTTCCTTTTAAAACGAAAGCAACTCGAAGAAAAGACAGGCCTTTAAATATCTGAAACAGGTCTGTACTAGGTTTCCACTACAAAGCTACAGAAGTTCCTTGGAAGTTTCCTACAGCATGAATCCCATGTTATAACTCATAAAAGTTTCTCATGTTTAGGTTTTCATATTCTTCATGGGTTTTTTTTCCCTTCTTTTTAATTGGATACACTCATGGCTCATGAACTCAAGGAATGAAGACTTTTCTTTCTTCAAAATTTTGTGTGTGTATCTTTATATAGAGCAAGAAACTTCTTTGTGAGAAGTAGGTTTTGAACTAATCTTTTTTTACAGTATGAAACAGCATAAACATCGTTAGTAAACATTACTGAATTGCTGCCCTGGGCTTCATTCCTTTTATAACCTTTCTGAACACTCACTTTCCTTAGAAAAATCCTTGCAGCAAATTCTGAACTTGTTCCCTGTGACAGCTGGCACCTCCCTGCCAAAAGCACTGGCACTTGGGCTGTTCATGTTCTTTGCTGTTTGCTCTCCCATGAGTTCAAATGTCAGCGGGAGCATTGCAACTTGACTGAGTATGTGAGCAGCCAAACTATTTGAGAAGCTAGGAAATAACTCTGTTGTCATTTAAACAACTCCAAAAACTGTGTTTCTACTCTGCAGTTCGATTGAAAAACATGCAGGTGATGCAACTACAAAGGAATATTAAAACCTCTCTTCCTCTCTCTGCTCCCTTGCGAAGCATTTAAGGGAAACTCAGACAATTTTCCAGCTCAAAAGAAAATGAGGCATTACTTAGACGACATGGGGGCCCAATCTATTACCCTCAGGACATGTGGATAACGCCCACTGACATCACTAGAGATTACTCATCTGTGGGGTGGGAGAACAGGAGACAAAGATATTCTGTACAGACTCAATGTCTAGATCCCAGAGCTTCTCCTAATTTGTCTTGAAATTTCCAGCCATCAAACTGCTTTGCCAAACCACACAGTTTCTTGGCCTCTCAGCTCACCTGCTCAGCTTTTATCCTTGCAGTCGTGCTTTTTCGCCATTTCACTAGATAAAGACTTTAATGTAGGCTTTGCAAACTTTATAAATAATCAATCAGCAAAGGAAAAAAAAAAACATAGAAATTATCGTGTTCCAAAAATAATAACCACAAAGCTCTGCTTACATTTTTTTTCTTTTTAAGTGAAGGTGAAACATGAACTCTTGCAGTTAAACAGCCATCTCTAAAAATATCTTGTTCTTTGGTATCAGAAAGATTCCTTTTCTGCATATGTAACAATAACATGACTTTTTAAAGTGGGAAAATGGAACTGGAAACATGCTAGGGCTTAGAAATGCTGTGAAGAAGGCTAGAGAAGCCAGTAATTTTTGTCTGGAGATCCACTTTAAAGGAAGGAACATAAGGTGAAAAAAGCATCTAAAAAGACAAAGAAAAATAATGCTTCATTCTGAACATCTTAACCCATGAAAGAGGCTATGAAAGGCCAATGAGATTCTCTTTCTAAAACATGACTTAATTGTTGGTCACATATTTTACTCTTTTTTTTTTTTCCCTGAAGAAGACCTCTAAAATTTGAGTCTACACCTAGAAAATATCAGGATAAGCAAACCAAAAACATAGCATTTAAACAGTCTTGTAATACTAAAATTTATTTGAGAGTGTATTATGTACACAGTTGCTAGCTGTCAGTCAATTCCCTATTTTTTTTTCCTCCTTACCTCTCTGGCTTTCACTCATGTTCTTGTTAGTTCTCTTCCTCTCACAGGCATCTCTGCCACCTTCCCCTTCCCATAGGCTACACTACTTCCACACTACTGTAATAATTCACTTGTCCTCTGCACTGTTCTTCTTAAGGCTCTCATATTGTCTCCCTCTGATGTCTGCGTTTCTGACGTGAAAGATAAGGCTGGGACTGTCTCCTCATGCACATCAGTTGTGGAAGGTGTGCTCTACAAGCAGCAGCTGCTTTAAACAGTGTAACACAATTTTGCTGATTTTCCCAGTGAATAATGCCTCACTGAGTGATATGTCAGGGAAGACCCTGGGAAGGTTGGTGGCAGCTCTTGCTGCAGGTCTTCACAGCTCTGGAGGAAGTCTTCACTCATGCCTGCAGATAAGGCAAAGCAGGATCACATGCACAGTAATGCCAAGTACGTAAACCAGCAGGCTGGTTGTTGATCCACAATGGTCCCTAAGTAAGGTGCAGTACTCTCTCCTACACTTTCCCAATCTAGTGGTGTCCACTGACAACAAGAGACTGTAAAGTGATCCTGTACAACTAAATAGTAGCAGAAGCTGGAAAAAGCATGGACACAGTCTTTGTCATAGATGCCAAGCACTAAAACACACATTAACTCCTTCTATGAAAAAAAATGATGTAAAACTAGCACTTCAGGCCTGCAAATAACAAAATCTTACTTTATTTAGAAGCAGTTTTAATAGTAACAAACCAAGGGGAACAGGATCCAAATGGCACCATTCCTAAGCAAATCTGTGTTACAGAGTGGATAGCAAACATTCAATAACTGGAGAGCTAATGTTTACCACACCAGTAGGGTATAAATCCTGAGCACTCACTGCTTTTTCCAGAGAAAATCTTTCTGCAATCCTGCAGAGATGGGAAAAGAAAAAATAATTAGAAGAAATGAACCCTGGGGAGAAACAGACATTTTCATTCATAGAGAAAACTTGCTGAATCAGTGCTTCTAGGACTTCACAAGTCAAGGTACCAAGATGTCTTTGGCAAGACATGGGAGCAAGGAGTCAGACAGTCTGAATGCCATCACTGTCCTTCATCTGACAGCTTGGCTCTGGGTCCAAGGTAGCATTTTGCCCATCTGAATTTGGGCCAGAATGTATTTGAGTATCCCTTGATATACATTGATACAAGTATACATTGATATCAAGACTTGTGATAACAATGATGACTACTAGCTACTAGAGGGAGAACAAAATTATGTCTTCTCTTTGCCCTAACAGCACTCCTTGTTCACTTAGCCCCATGGCCGCATTTGAACAACACAGAATGTAGGGAGATATACCAGGCATTAGAGACCAGCAGCCTAGTAATGTTGGTGTGGGAAGTGAGGCCTCTCAGAGATCATACCAACTTGTCAGCTTCAGCCAGGATGAAAATTGGCTGCATATTGAAGAACTGTCTGATGACGACCACTAGCATGCTTCCTCTACCGTAACTGCTCTCCCCTCCCCACAGAACTGCAGAACCGGAAGAGGTCCTCTGACTCAAAGTAGGCAAAAGGAGTTCCTAGGGTATCTGTGATGAGCCTGTCTTACAGTCATCCTTCTTGAAACAAGTCTTCCTAGTCAGTATGTTCCATCACTTTACTACCCTTATAAATATGGGGGTTTGTGATATAAGACCTAATCTTTGCTATAGGACTGTTGTTTATTTTTGCTCTATGATCAGAAAAACTGGAGAAGTCACCACTGCTGACCTCTTTATAACAGACTTTGCTATGCTGGAGGTCATTTGTGTAGACTTCTCTGGTTTTGGAGGAAAAGGAGAAAAAAAATTCCTCATAGGTCACTTTTTCTAAATCTCTTGTCATTCCTACTGTTGCATTCTGAACCTCCTCTGATTTATCTACATCTTTGTCACAGTGGTGGGAAAAGTTGAACATGGTACTGCACAGAAAAGGAGCAAATACTGTGCTATCATACCACCCTTGGGGCAAGTTTGCTCTCCCCTGTTTCATTTTGTTTTTTTTTAAAAGTAAAGCAAACCATCACAAAAGCTTCAGTGCATTTTCTGTTTTATTATCCAAACTCTCAACAAAAAAGACTCTGGAGGATCAGGCCCAAGATGGTCAGTGAAGGATTTCACTTGAGATGTCACTAGTGGGACAGCAGAAGGAGGAGAGTGTTTTGTTTAGACACTCAAGGAAAAAAATAATACCATCTTCCAGATGGCTTAGAAGAAGAGATTAGCAAACATGATGACATGATAACACAGAGTTTCTGGCACAGACTGGGGGTGGCAGAGAGCCCATGGAAGAGACAAAGATGAGTGAGAAGCACATGAGGAACTGAGTGGGAGAAACAGAGCAAATAAAAGAAACCCCTGGTATTGACAGTGAGTGCAGCCTAGAAAGTGTGTGAACTCCTTCCACTCCCCATTAAGTCATTAGCCTGTCCTTTCATAAAGATGTAACAATATTTTTAAAGAACATTTCAGCTATTCATTGGCAATGAGAGACTCCATTAGGCAAGATGAAAATTGGAGGCAACCCTTTCCAATTTCAAATCTGTAGAGAATGGTGAATGAATAGATTAATTAAGAGCACGAATCAGCTAACACACACTGATTTACAACCACCAATGAACTGTGAGTTTGGAAAACATAGGCACAAACTGCACCTGTAATTTGGAAGCTGAAAAAAAATAAACACATTCCTCCTTCCTCCAGCATTGTATTACTCACTGTAAACATATATTTGATTTTGAAGGACTTGCCAAGGGACTGTGAATCTGGCAAGCCAGCAGTGAGGAATTGCATCTAAAATTAGCACCAAAGAAAGAAGCAGGCAGGGAATAAAAAGTAAGTAAATGAGATTAAAAAAAAAAAAGTGGGAAGGAAAGAACTTAAAAATACAAGAGAGAAATGATTATTTAAAAAAGGGAAGAAAGAGTGGGAATAGACTTTTACCACTCACAAACCAAAACTAATCAAGTTAGTCTATCATTCTGCAGATAAACAGAACCATCATGTTTTACAGAAAGCTTTTTTGTTTTGCTTTTTTTCCCCTTTCTCTGTCAATTTTGCTCACTCTGTTTATACCTTTCCTACTTGTTCTTTCCCCAACTTAATGTGTTTGGAATTACTTAAGAAACCAAATAGGGTGGCAAAAAGCTGCAAGAGATCTGCTTAGTGATACATCCAGACTTCAGATTTTGTCAGTAATGAAAATGAATTCTGATATCACTCAGCAAACCTTAGACTGAAATAAACAGGTTTACAGAAATAACTGTTTTCACAGGGAGTGTCTGCCATCTTCAAAATTTCTTGGCTACTATCAAAAGCTTAATCCAGATATTTTTAGCTACAAATAAGAATGAAGGAGAAAGTGTTTATGGTTGACATTTTGTGTAAGGTGGGTGAGAGGCAGCCTGTTAAGTAAAGAAATGACATTTTTCCAAGAAAAAAATACATGCACAAAATACAAACAGTACCAGCAAAAGGCTTCCAAAGTTTCGTTTGTTTCAAAATACAGCTAAATACAGACTTCTCATCCGCTTTTCCCTCGGGCCATTCCCAATTCCTTTTGAAATTCTGAAGCTACAGCACATGTTTTTAAACAGTGGGGATATGTAATGATTTAAACAATTTATCATAAAGTGTCACATTTTCCCACAGTAAGTATGATTAAGATCAGGATCAGATTGTTTAAGCAGAAAGATTGTTACTCCTTTCTGACCCAAGAAGTTAGCAGAAATTCCGGGTCAAAGTTTGTTCTATTCTAAAAAAACCCAAAGTCCTGATACAGAGAATGCCCATCTTTTACACAGTCCTGCTATTTACAATGAGTGTACAAGAAAATCTATTCCCTGAACACAGTAGGAGACAGCTTATTTGCTCACAGCACTCAACTTTCATCTAGCTGACAATAAACTCAAAAACCTCTCTTTGTAAGTCCCCATCCATCCCTCAGGGTTTTCCCTTAATGCTTGCTTTGCTTGACTACTTGCTTCTTGTGGGCTTGGAGTTATAATTGCTTCTTTTTCGTAGTAAGTCATAAATACAAGTGCATATGCATTTGTGCAAGCAATAACAAGTGCTTGTGCTTCGTATGGAAGCTGTTACAGTTTCAAGCTTTGTTCAATGAAGATCCACTGTTCATTATACTTCTGAGTATCAAAAAAGGACAGCAGTTCCCCTACTGGTTCAAAAAAGATTTATGCTGTTCCACAGTAACATTTCTGCATCCCACCAGAAGTTATTGAGATTGATATAGGAATTAATAAGTCATATTTCAGAGCAATAATGATCCTCCAGTCTTAACGGGTATGAATGTCTACCAGCAATAGATGAAAGACACTCTCGGGACAGATATTAACTGTTTTAAAAACACATTTATACCTATGGTTTTCAGGAAAGAAGAGTTGTTTGGGTGACTTCACTGTCAGACAAGTAAAAATAAAAGAGCAAGAAGTGAGGATCTATATTACTGAAGGCTGACATAAATGCCAGATGGAGTTAGCTGCTGTAGTGTGCAGAAATGTAACAGGCCACTCTTAGACTTTCAGAGATTATAGACTGCCACAAAATAGTTAGACTAATGTGAATTAAGAAAAATAGAGTGGTTCAAAGCCCCAACAAGGCTAGAAAACTCTGTAAGTGGAAAGACAGGGATTTGAAAACAGACACTTTGGATTTGTAAGGGATGATACAAACATACACAAAGAGTTGTTTGAAGATAAGGTTGTTTGAAGAACAGCTTCTAAAAATGTTCGTAGCTTCCTGAGAGACTGAAGCTTCATTATAGAAAACTTCAGCTTCATTACAGAAAACTGATGAGCCTTACACTCCATATGAAAAGGAAATCTATGACAGTGTATAAAATCTCTCTGTAGAAGGAAAACACAGGTGAAAAAACAAAGGAAAAAAGTCAGTCTACACAGTCAGACTGTCACTTCACAAAGAAAGAGGTCAAGAAGTAGGTGAGGAAGATGCTTAGACCTCAGAAGGAAAAAGCTTTTCCTTTAGGTGATTTATCCTGCTTAAGTAGAAATGTCTGTGAAAGGCATTTCTGTAGGACATCTGCATCATTGCTCCTATCTATTCCAGAAGTGGTTCAGTCAGTTTGGCAGTGGCTAATATTCCAAAAAGGATAAGGGGACAGAGTGTACCCTCAGCAAGTTGGCTGATGATACCAAACTGGGAGGACTGGCTGATTCCCCAGCAGGCTGTGCTGCCATTCAGTGGGATCTTGACCGACTTGAGAGTTGGGCAGAGAGGAACCTCATGAGTTTCAACAAGGACAAGTGCAGAGTCCTGCATCTGGGAAGGAGCAACCCCATGCACCAGTACAGGCTGGGGATTGACCTGCTGGAGAGCAGCTCTGCAGAGAGACACCTGGGAGTCCTGGTTGATATTAAACTAAACATGAGCCAGCAATGTGTCTTCATGGCCAAGAAGGCCAATGGCATCCTGGAGTGCATCAACAAGAGTGTGGCCAGCGGGTTGAGGGAGGTTCTCCTCACCCTCTACTCTGCCCTGGTGAGGCCTCATCTGGAGTCCTGTGTCTAGTTCTGGGCTCCTCAGCTCAAGAGGGACAGGGAAATTCTGGAGACAGTCTAGCACAGGGCCACCAAGATGATGAGGGGACCGAAACATCTTCCTTATAAGGAAAGGCTGCGGGAACCGGGGCTGTTTAGTCTGGAGGAGACTGAAGATGGATGTCATTATATCCCTTTTTTCAATGGTATCTAGCAACAGGACAAAGGATAATGGGATGAAGCTGGAACACAAAAAGTTCCATTTAAACATATGAAAAATCTATTTTACTGTGAAGGTGAGGGAGCCCTGGCACAGGCTGCCCAGGGAGGGGGTGGAGTCTCCTTCCTTGGAGGTCTTCAAAACTCACCTGGACACATTCCTGTGCAACCTGATCTAGGTGGACCTGCTTCTGCAGGTGGAGGGGACTAGGTGATCTCTTAAGGTCCCGTTCAACTCCTACCATTCTATGATTCTATGATTCTGTGATTCTATGATTCTATGAAGACATGGAATGAATACCATCACTTTGCAAAACCTGGAAGTATATATCTTGGGTAAAAAAATAAACGCAACACCATTGACTTGAAGGGACAATGGTGAAAACTGCAGCTAAGGTCAGTTAGACTATCATTACCAAAAGTCAAAAGACATTTCATGAAGTTCAATTTACTTTCAAAATGTATATAAGTCAAGACCTGTCAGAAAGTTGTATACTAAAGTATGAGGGGTAGGGAAGGGCAGGAAAGAAACAAACCCACAGGCAATAAAACTGAAGAACTAAACCAGACATCCTCCAGTGGTGAATTTTTCTCTGTATTAAATAAGTTTGTCTCCAAAGTAGTCAGATAAATAAGTGGGGAAAGATACAAACTGTGGCAGCAGAAGAGGAGAAAAACACCAAAGTGCATGAAATGTTTGCCAATTCTTTTATCAGGGCTATTTAGTGGGTATTTGAAAGAGGTTAGGAGTTTCAGGTCTGCTTTTCCAGCATTACTTTTAAGACTTAAGGACCCTTGTGATGAATGGAAGATAGGCATCCAATTAAGTCAAGAGCATTTCTGCATGTAGTGAGGAAAAAGCAGATTAGAAGTGTCTTAGTTCTAATATTAACAGTATGAATCTTATATGACTCCCACACCAAAAAAGCAACAGCCACTGTACACCTGGAGGTCATGGAGGCTGTCATCCTCCAGGAACACCTAACTACAGTGGAAAAGAGACACTGACCAGGTCTTAGAGAAGACCGCAGAGAAGTGTTCTTACAGAGAAGACTGCATCTTCCTTACCTGAAAGACTTTCAGTTCCCATGGGTAAGAGATGTGTCTTCCATCTCATTGTCAGGAAATCAAAGAGACTAACTCAAATTCTCAGCTGCAACGTATCTTTCCCTGTTGTGGCTCACAGGTTAAAACCCCTACACATTGTGTTGTTTTCTTATGATACTTTCTTCAGTTTAACCAGGGGCTCTACTGATCTCAAATCCTTAAAAATAACTTCAGGAAACAGACCTAAGAAATCCTGACCTGAACTATGAAATCCTACCCAGAATAGATACACTTTAACTCCCATATTGATGCAGTTATTCTTTGCTATTTCTGTTCCTGTTAGGTACCATTGTCATGCCAAAAGCACACCAGGGTATTATTTAGTGTCTGCAGACACATTTTTCAGAGCACTTGGCAAAAACCATAGTGAAGTAAAGGTCACCATATTATGTGCATATCAACCTGATTAAAACAAAATAAAAGAAATCCATCCAGCCATAAAACAAAACGTCAGAACTAATCCTGAGAGGAGGCTCTACATAATATAAATAGCACCTGAGCTAACAAAAGAAAGTGTGTACAGATCTCCAGAGAGAATTTTGTTCAAAGACACCAAAATGCCCTGCAAATATGGGTTAAGATGACACATGAGGATCATTTAGCGATTGAAAAACCTAAAGCCAGAGCCAAATATACTTCATATTGGCCTTAAAGGTGCACTGTCAGACAATGAAGAAACTCTTTAGCTTTTATCATGTACATCCAAAGTGTAATCTGACTCTCACAAAAGAACTCACGTTTGTGAAACAGGAGAAAACTGATCTTTCTCCAGAGCAAAGATGACGTGGGCTTCTTGAAGAATAGAATAATCTAAGAGCATGCTCTTAGCCCCTAGTGCCAGCCTTCCTACAGGTACATCAGCTGGCCAAGTATTTTATGCATCTGAGCAACATTTTCACCAGACAACACAGAGTTTCTTTCATCTGTGTTGCTTCTTTTCCTAGTTGCCACTGAAGCACAAGTTCAGCAATATTAAACTTCTCTCCATATCTCAAAACTTAGAAAAATATCAAAACAGGAGAAGCAGCTACAAAAAGTATGCATGCTGAGACTGTGATCCATATTTAGTTTTGTTAAATTGCCAACTGGCAAAAAGGGTTTGCTAGGTGTTATAGATTCAATACATCACAACACATCTATCTTAACTATTAGGATTTGCTTTACCTTTTTGTCCAGACCAATGCTAGAAATTCTCATGAAATTGAGCTGATTTATGATCTGAGGTTTCAGGAGCAGCCAAAATAATTCAGTGAAAATCCGTGTCACAGAAATAACTGAGAACCACTGTAAGAAGGAGGAAAACCAAAAGAAATAGACTATAGTCATGAAAGGTTGTCACCTGGATGATCACATACTGTTACAGACAGCTTCTGCAGATCACAGGGAAATAAGGTTACAGCCTGAGAAAGCATCAAACTGGTGATGAATGTAACAGGCTCAGAGTGCTGAGCCCTAAGGCCCAGACATAACTAGAATTAGTAGATTTATCACCACCCAGCAATGGTCATGTCCAACTCTCAGCAAAGCCCCCCTAGGGCTGTGTAACAGAGCTGGGTGTAACCCAGTGCGTAAGGGTTTTTGACAGATTTTCCCTGGCAGATCTCAACAGGGCTGGGAAGTTGTTGAAAGTCCAATGGGAACATATCCTCATTCCTCAGCTGCTCCAGTCCACATCCAGCATCTTGGTTCAAATTCTCCTTCACAGTATGTGGGACTTTGCACAAGCCCAAGCATTCTGTCAAAGCCTTAAATGTCACTGTCACTTAACACGGCTGTTCGTGTCTAGCTGAAATACCGTACTGTGCTAATGGTGATCATTAGCAGGACTGAGGATAGTCCTCATATGTCCTGACCCCTGGCAGTACTGTCAGACTTCTTCTCACTACTTTATTGCTGTTCTGCTGAACACACATGGTTGTTGTTAAAATCCCAGCCAGCTGCTAACAACTGCTGGCTTTTTCCCCGTTCATTAGGAGGCCACAAATAGTTTTAAATCATGAAGCTAATTAAGCAGAAATAAGACTGCCAAATGGTTTAGGCCTCAAACAAAATACACATCTAGAAATTGCTGACCTGGTAAATGACCATAGGAGAGAGTTCCACACCGTCTGCAGACTCTGCCTCAGCTCATTTGAACATATTTAACTATTATCTTTATGAATCACGATTTTGTTGCTACTCAGTGCTGCTCAGGAACAGTAGTTTTCAGCATCACAGCTTCCTGTGCCATGCTCTCAGTTAGCCCACAGGGCTAATTGCCCATTGTGAACGGCATTTCCATGCTTAGGCAAAGCCCCTCCCCAGTCCTGGTAGAATGGATGTCCTGAGACAACTTCTCCCACCACACTGATAAGAGCAAGATGCAGATCAGACCTGCACCCATATCAGCAGGTACACAAGGCAACCTTGGTGCTTTGCACTACACAGCAATGAATTTTCGTCTTGGAGAGATGGGCAAAATCTCTAACAGGTATCTAAGTCCGAGGACTATTTCTTAGGCATGGTACAATGACCATTTTTTCAACACTGTAAGCTCCAAAGTACAAACAGCCACACAGCAACGTCATTCTACAGGGCTGGAAGCCAGCTCTGGGGCCTTGGGGCTGAATTTAGCAGGGGAAGGACCTTGCCTGGGGCTGTTCCCAGGCAGGCCTGTAGCTCTGGCAAGTATGTATTCCCTGCAGATAACATACAACAGCCTCTGCAAGCATAGATGAGAGCAACAATGTGCTTACACAACTACACACTGTACTACATGGTTTTCTCCTAGGCATGGTGTGTTTTGTTCTCTCTGTTGTTTCAGATTTGTTTTTTTTCCCCCAAGTTCTTTGTCCTGTAATAAACATATCTTGGGACAAGGTTTAGGAGAATGCTTTCCAATAGGGAAGATGATTGAATGCATAATTCTCCTTCCCATAGATTGCTGTAGGAAGCCAATACAAGTCATTTGTTTCACAGGTGATAAGATACAAGTGACATGATTCATACCTGCTAAAAAACAGACCAAAAATTATTATATCTTAATAATAATACATACATTTTATTGTTATACACTAAATATATTATTATTATACATCAAACATTAAATTAGGAGAAAATCTATTATTGTTTCATTATTTTTTTACTTCAAAAGACTTAATCACACTGTGCTGGAAAGAAAAAAGATTGAGTTTTTTGTTTTTTTTTTTTTTTTAAAGAAACAACAGCTTTTAAGAAACAAAACAGAAATAGGAATCCTCAAATTGAGAAAAAACTTTTTTTTCCCCCACGTGGTCTTTACAGCAGGTATTTATAAAAAAACCCACCATTCTAAGGAAAATATTGAAAGTGAAATGCTTGGGGATTTTAGTTTCCCAATTTCAGTGGCTTAAGAACAAAAAAAAAAGTTCTATTAAAAATTTTAAATAATGTATTTAAAATCACAGAAGAAGAGAAATATTATACTACCGGTGTTTCTATGAGAGTTGAGAGACTGCACATCCCACTAATGTCAAAAAGAGTCAAACAAAGAAACATCATTAGGAAAGTGACACTAGGAGTCTCCTGCTTCTCCAGAGTCCCAAAAGCATTTCTGATATTCCTTCTTCATTAACCAATGCTTTGCACATATACATAGATTGTTTATAGTCATCTGTTGTGCTGTTTAAACTGACTCTCAAAACAATGAGAAAGGCTAACTGTGCCATTCACATTCACAGCAACCTGGATCTGAGAGAAGGCTAGAGCAGAAAATCTGGTTCCCTTATGAGGCTGAATGCAACTTGCTCTCCTCTACAAACACAGTGAAAGATCCATTTATCAAAAACCTGACTAAGTACAAATCTTCCCAGTAGTTCTACTCCCCATTTGATTAAACAAGCAAACCAACTATTCTACTAGCCAGAAGCCAAGGTCAGGAAAGAGTTTTCCATTCACCTCCAACTACCCACAGTCCTGAATTTCAATTTCATTCAAGAGTAGAAGTGGAAGTTTAGAGTAATGGAAGACAGAAACTTTCAGCTTTGTCCTGGGATAGTTTTGATTAAGGAGAGTCCTGAGATTTTCAGATACAATGTCACATTGTTGTTGCAAAAGTGAACACATTTGAAATTTATAAACCTATTTGAAATTTATAAATCTATTTTATTGAAATTTATAAACCTATTGTGAAGCCAATAGTACTCAGAAGAACATCAGAAAACTCCAAGAGGTTTTTCTATCTTGTGGGAGCATAGCCTGCCCTGCTCAGCCCTCAGCTGCTGTTGCTACTGAGGACAGGCTGTGGAGTTTAAGTTTTCATGCAATCTTCTCTGCCTACCTATAGACCAGTCCTCAGGACTTTATATCAGTATTGATTTACTACAGGACTCTCAATGCTTTCCAAACAATTCATGTCTCCATCCAGCTCTGCTCCAGTGCCACTAAATTGATACTTCAATTAAATTCTAAGTAAACAGCAGACTGCTGGGTTTATAATGAGAGCTTCCTCCTTCTCCTCACCCCTCCTTCCCATATCAGGACTAAGTACTGACAGTAGGAGAGGGGCATAGATACAGCTGATCTTTTTATAGATGGGGAGAATAGGGACAAACCTAGCTCTTAATTTCTGTTTCTCTTACTGCAGTGCTTGTGACAGGAGCCACGGTCCTCTGAAGTCTGGCTTTGCTAGCAGAAGGCTTCAAAACCTAAACACTGGTACCCCTTTCACAACTATACATTCATTGTATGTGTCGCAGAGAGGCTGGATAGTTATGGCACAAAGATTGTTTGGAACAATATAAGTTAAATTCTTGCTCACTCCATCCACTCACAAACACTCTGACTGTCACAGAAACACAGGCTGATAAAATCTTCATGCTGTAAAGTCTTCTTTACCTCTGGGTGTATTGCACACAGATCTAGAGTAGGGTTACAGTGTTGGTCAGTTGCTTGAACTAACCTAATTCTCTCCCCCATAGATTTCAATCTTCCTCCTTTTTCACAAAAGACAAAACTAATGATTCTTAAGCTTTCCAATTCACACTCTTTTTGAATAAGGTTTATTTATTCTGGCTTCAGTTTTATGGCATTCTTTTCATAGATCCATGGCACTCCCAAAGAGGGGAGATTTACAGTGCATTTTAATGGAGTTTTTAGAGGTTTTGCAGACTCAGAAAGGAGAATCACATCCACATACAAAAGGCAAGCTGAGCTGCTGGGTGCTAGAGGGGAAATCTCTCTTGTGTGCTTGCCAGAGAATGCAACAGAGGCAAAAAAATACCCAAATTCCCCAAGATCTATCAAAGCACTCTGCCTTAGCTAGCTGAAGTCTGCTGGTCACTCCTCAAGCAAATGAAACAAAAGAAAAGTGGATTATACATTAATATGTATACATCTTCCCTTGGCAAGTTCTTCTCTATTTGAAGAAACTTATGCCAGAAGTATATAACTCTCACCCTGTTTTTTCCCAGTAAAATGTTGACTCCTAAAGGAACTCTTTTTTTTTATTTGTTGCATCAGTTTTCTCTGTGATCAGCAAAATAATGAATTTCAATATCTATTGGAGGCCAGGTACAAAAGCCTACAGATGAGTTAAATGGGTAACATGATCTTAGAATCATAGAATGGCAGGGTTGGAAGGGGCCTTTAGAGATCACCTAGTCCAACCTCCCTACAAAAGCAGGTTCACCTAGATCAGGTCACACAGGAACATATCCAGGTGGGTCTTGAAGACCTCCAGAGAAAGACACTCCACAACCCCTCTGGGCAGCCTGTGCCAGGGCTCCATCACTCTAACAGTAAAATATTTTTTTCTTATATTTTAGTGGAACTTTTTGTGTTCTATCTTCATCTCTTTACCTTTTGTCCTGTTGCTAGCTACCATAGAGAAAAGGGATGCCCCAACCTCCTGACATCCATCCTTTAGATAATTGTAAATGTTAATAAGATCTTCGCTCAGTCTCCTCTTCTCCAGACTAAACAGTCCATTCCTGCAGCTTTTCCTCATATGAAAGATGTTCCAGTCCCCTGGTCATCTTAGTGGCCCTGCACTGGACTCTGTCCACAAGTTCTGTCTCTCTTGAGCTGAGGAGTCCAGAACTGGACACAGGGCTCCAGATGAGGGCAGAGTAGAGGGGGAGCAGAACCTCCCTTGACCTGCTGGCCACACTCTTCTTGATCTTGATAAAACACTGGAATCAGAAGTAAGATAAATTATGATAAAGGAGATAATGCAGGAAAGTAACTAGACAATTTGATGAAAGCTTTTAGAGATTGTACATAAATAACAGCAACATGGTGAATAACCCAGGAAAATATAATAATTCTATGTGCAATCAAAGCTGTGACTGTGAGACTTTATGGGGTACATAGTTGGGTAGAAGTATGGGTATTAGAAGGAAATAAAAAGGCAAAGGTGGTGTATTGTATCTAAGAAACAAGGAAGAATAGGAAGAAAGGAACTAAATAAGACAAACTTGCTCAAAAGTTTGCAAATAGACAAAAGCTAGATTTTCTGAATGAGCTTACATAAGTAGATCAATAAGAACAGCGATTTGAGGTGGACTTCCTACTGAGAAAAACAAGGCACAGAGATTAACTGGCAGAAGTATCCCAAAATCAAAATCTGATGGTAATGATGGGCATTATCTCCCCAAATACCTTCCAGATAACCAGTACCATAGGGCTTAAAATGACAATGAAGTTTTGGGGAAATTTTAGGTGATTTTATTTCAGAAGATAGAAGAACCTACTGTGGAAAAACTATTCCAGATCTGCTTCTAGCTTCATCTAAAGCTTTGAAGTAACTGTGTGAAATTATCCAGAAATAGTAGAGCTCTCTCTCTTTTTTGAAAAAAGGAAAACCAAAAGAATGACAGAATAAGATTTAATTTCAGCTTCCTAATGTAGAAACTGTTGTTGAAGCCAATATTGATAAACAGCCTTGAAATTTTAATCCATTGGCCATTACTCCCTTTCCTATTCCACTGTTTTTTGAAACTGAAATGGAATCAAGTTTCCAGACACACACACTTCCTCCTATTGTAACTGCATCTAGTCAGAAGACAGTAATTCTCATCCATGTGAAACATATCAGCACTGCAACATTCACTCAAAAAATATGACCTCACAGTTGTGTGGTGCCCTTTCTGCTGGGGTCACAACTCATATGTTCTATTAGCAGATCCCAATGCTAGTTTTTGAGTTGCCAATGTCATTTCCCCTAAAGTCATCTCTGCTATGTTCCATCCAGGCTCACTGGTCACCCTGACCTGGAGTTCACTCCTCTAACAATTCCCCCTGCTGCCATTCATTCTCTGCTTCTTCTCCCTTTGGCAGATTCAAGTGTTTTTTTTATACTTTCAAAAACTTTTAGCTGCCAATCCTCAGAGGTGCAGTGGGATTCATTGTAAGCTCATCAGCTATGAGGACTTGGTTCCTGTGCTGACAGTTTTATACAGCTGCAAATGTTTAAGCTGCTATGAAAATCTCCTGACTAGTTCCTATCTAAACATTTTCCTCCCAGGAGTCACAAAATTTGACGTTCAAGGACAGGTAAGTAAAGGGTAGTTGCCAAACCGGATTGGTGGTAAACCTATGGAATTTAGGTGTGCCAGCACTGTTTCCCTTTCTGCAGGAGAAAGAGACAGTGTCCAAAGCACTGAACTAAATTGTAACTTTCATGAAACACTGAGTACCACAAGGAAACATAGTGTAACAGTTCTTATGATCATCCAGTTGTTGTAAGGAACAGAGCCCAAAGGTCATGCTGTAGAGAGTAATAAAAAATAAATGGACTAAAGAGGGAAAATAAATAGTCAAATCAAGAAGGCAAAACATAGCCTCAGTCCAAGCTTGTCCAGCTTTTGTCTACTGTTTCATGGACATCTGCTCTGTAACAGAAAGGTACCAAAAACATCACCATCCCCCCTTCCTAAAATCTTCAAATCCCAATTCAAAAACATATGCCCAAAGAAGTACATTAAACAAATCCACTAAAAAATTCTAAAAGTGTTCTGGTGTCTTCTGGCAACTGTGGTAAGTCTTGGGGCCCCTTTACAGATCAAAACAAATCTCAGAAATAGCATAAACTATATAAGGAGAGAAAAATCTGGAAACCCTTGCTTTCTGTAGCAGTAAGACAGAGTACACCATTCCTTGTTGTCTTCCACCCTGTAGTTTGTCATTTACAGGAAGCTCATGTAGGTCAGACATGGCCCCAGATGAAATTTCCACACAGTTATGCTAGTGGCAGCAATTTACAGGCACTTCTATTACATATAACTCACAAAATGAAAAGGAAGGTAATGAAGGATTGAGCTGACAGCTTCAAGTTTAATCTTCAAGCAATTTGGCAGTCATGTGGAAGGTATTATGAACTTGAAATCACTCTTATTCATTCTCAATGTCTTTGTTTCATTCTTAGCAATGTTTAGCATTAAAATCCATTATAGTTTTGGCATAAGAAGAAGCCATCACACCTAATTTAAGGCTCACGGGTTCCTTCAAATAGCAGGTATTACAACTAGGCAAATACAGATTAATCCTACTGCACAATAAAAAAGTGAAAAATAGCTGATAAATGGTTTTTCTCCCCATGCATTGCCAAGTTAGTAAAAGAACAATTCACCCAGAAACAGACGTAGCAGCTAAAAAAGCAACTGCATTAAAAATTGCTCTTAGGTGAACAAAGCAACATAACTCCCAAAAAACCTTCCCTAATCTTTTCTGAGTGCTCCTTAGTTGGCTTCAGTTCATCATTTATGCATTTAAAAAACTTAAGGAATGTGACAAGTGAGAGTGAAATTGAGGAAGAAGAAGGTGATGGCCAATAAACAGGCTTATAGGCTCTAAAATGTTCTCTTTGTTAACCAAGAGTACAGAGTTAAAAATTATCACTCTAGAAAGTACTAAGAACACTATGAGAATGCAGCTAATAAGGTGAGAGCAAAACTGAAAGCAGTTGCAGTTGAGGGAGGTTCTACTCCCTTTCTACTCTGCCTTGGTGACACCTCATCTGGAGTCCTGTGTCCAGTTCTGGGCTCCTCAGCTCAAGAGGGTCAGGGAACTTCTGGAGAGAGTCCAGCACAGGGCCACCAAGATGATCAGGGGACTGGAACATCTTCCTTATGAGGAAAAGCTGTGGGACCTGGGGCTGTTTAGTCTAGAGAAGAACAAGGGGAGATTTCTTTAACATAAGTATTTAAAAGGTGCATGTCAAGAAGATGGGTCAGCNGCACCTTAAGCCTATCTCAAGATACAGAAGATTCCTACCCTGTTGCTAAAACCACATCAATCTAATGATACACTCAGTTTACATGGGGACATATGAAAAAAGAATGCCTCCAAGCAAGAAACTTCTGAAAAGTTGTTTTCCATTCACATTGGTGACAGAAATTGTTATTAGTGTCAAAATTGTACTCCCAAAATTTTTTTTGCATGTAACCGCAGGACTTTCTGTAGCTGAATATAGGAATTATTTACTTAAAATAGTGGTAGAATTTATTCACTGTCTATAGAAACGTAAAAGCAAGTAAAATACTCTTAAAAGTTAACTATTGCAAGAAACTTTGGTTTCTTTGGTGAGCTCATAATGAAGATTGACACTGACATCAGTTGTACAGGGAACTTTGCAAAGCTGAAAACTGCAACAAATTATCCACCATTACACATCTTCAGCCAGTGAAAATGAAGTGACAGACTGTAACAGGATGAACTGAAAACATGACCAACATTTTTCCCTCAATGTATCTCTGCTCAAGTATAATATTTATCTATGTAATTTCATGGACAAATTTCATATTGCAGCAACAATTCAACAATGGTAAGAAGAACTTAACTAGCTCTTATAAAATCATCTGTCAGTAACAAGGAGAGACAAATGCTTGTTTCCTAAGCAATTTCTAACTCACCACTGTGAACTCAGTCAGGTTGAAACAGAGCCAGCAATGACTTTTGTTTACCTGGGACAAAGCAGCAGGTCTCTTGCCTGCAGGAAATCTATTAGAGACCAAGACTGCCTCTGGCACGGAGGCAATACAAATCCCAGAAATCTTGTGTCTGTAACTTCCACTGAAATCTGTCAGGACAGTGAATCATAGACTGTCTTAAGTTGGAAGGGATCTTAAAGGTCTAGTTCCAATCCTTATGCTGTGAACAGAGACACCTTCCACTAGACCAGGTTGCTCAAAGCCCCAGCCAACCTGTCCCTGAACACTTCCAGGGTTGGAGCAGCCACAGACTCTCTGGGTAATTTGTTCCAGTGGCTCACCATCCTCTTATAAAGAACTTCTTCCTAATATCTGATCTAAATTTCTCCTCTATCAGCTCAGAACCACTATTCCTTGTCCTATCACTTGTCAAAAGTGCCTCTCCAGCTTTCTTGCAGGGCCCTTTAGGTACTGGGAGGCTGCAATAAAGTCTCACTGGAGCCTTCTCTTCTCCAAGCTCAACGATCTTGACTCTCTCAGCCTATCTTCATATACAAGAGGTGCTCCAGCACTCTGTTCATCTTCGTGGCCTTCCTCGGGGCTTGCTCCAACAAATCCATGTCCTTCTTATGTTGAGGGCCACAAAGCTGTATGCAGCACTGTAGGTGGGGAGGTCTCACAAGAGTGGAGTAGAGGGCAATAATCACCTCCCTTGCCTTGCTGGCTATGCTTGTTTTGATGCAGTCCAGAACACCGTTGGCTTTCTGGGATGCAGGCACACACTGCTGAGTTATGCTGAACTTTTCATCAACTGACACTCCCAAGTGCCTCTCCTCAGGGCTGCTCTCAATCCATTCTCCCTCCAGCCTGTAGGTGTGCTTGGGATTGCTCCGACACATGTGCAGGGCCTTGTACTTTGCCTTGTTGGACTTCATGAGGTCTCTGAATGAAACCAATGGATCTACAATGCACCAAACTGAACTCAGCCTAATGGTCAGCAACAGGACAATGTGCCTACTCAGAATAAATAATTCTTCATCAGTGAATCAGCTATGTGGTTAGCTTGGCCTAGACAGGGTTTCTCTTTCCAAAAATATGTTACAATTAAAGCCTTGCAAAGTTTCCTTTTGTGCTTTTCTCTTCCCAACTTGCCGCTTCTTAGGTATCATAGATTTGTGTGGAGTCACTTTTTGTTTAGTAACAGGGGGAAGAAGCTGCAGTGCTGGTCCCAGTAAGCAGTTCTTGGAACACCCCCTGGCTCTGAGGTGGATCCACCTCCAGACTCTACTATAGGTTAAAACTCATCCTAAGTCAGCTCAGTTCCATGCAGGGTAAAACAGATTACGGTAGAGAACACATTAACTTCTAAGCAGGGGATGAAAGGACAGACTGTACCGTTAGAAATCATAACATTTTTTTAGAGTGGAGCAGAAAGCACTGTCTCAGACAAGCACCATTGCTTTCTGTTTTGACTAAATAGAGGAAAGGTTCTAGATATATAAAATACATTCTTAATGTACTTCCCTCAGCAATCTTTGTTTGCTTTTTTCCGTATATATTTCTTTCAGCATCACTAACGTTTACCTACAGTGCAGCAGAGAGGCACAGCTTCCACAGGTGTGTTTTTAAAACTGGAAAGAAACAGAAAAGATGTCATTAACAAACTAAACAGCTAAAGGAACAGTAGAGTGCAATGATGGCATTGTGTCATTTTTTTTGTGGTCCTCAGAGCAGAGATTTATTATTCTTAGGTAAGTCACATCAACTTTTCTCCTAAACTGGGGATGGCTTATGCTTACAATATCATAAAGTGCAGTGATACACTAAGGTACAGTAAACAGCTGTTTTCTGAAATTTTCCCTCGATGTTATCCCTCTCCAACAGAGCAAAGCACACACTTGGTTTTTTTTCTCCAGTAGTCTGACCATTAACGTATTCTCCAGTGCATATGAATCAAATACAAGACTCATGCCTTCAAAACTCTTCACAAAACCTTGCTGGCCTCATTTCTTGTTCATTCTTTGCATTTGGCAACATTTTCAACTTTGATGTGCATTCATTGTATCTACTCCTGCACCATCCTACATACAAAGAACACTCCTCTCAAATCCAGTCCACCACGTTATTCTGCACTCTTGTTTATCTGAAATGATGTGTGTCCTCAAGTAAATAAAAACAAGGACAGGCAATCAGTCATACAGCCTCTCAATCCCACCCTCTTGCAATCCAGTCTCTTAGAGGGTAAATTTTCAAGTCAGAACTGACCTAGTGCGCACCACTCCCTTTGTGTTGCACCATAATGTTTCCTGTCTTCACAGGACATTGGCTGAGACTGCAATATGAACAGTAAAGCATGAGCCTCCAGTTTCAGAGTTGAGAGACCCAAAACTGAAATGGGATAGCATGTTACTACATATGTTCACAGCCACTTTGCAGAACTGAACAAGAAAGTGCTTAGTAGCCAAAGGCCAACACTGATGTTATTTAGATAGACAACATTGTTCTTCCTGCTACGTGACAGGCCTTTGAATGACAACTCCAATCAGTTGCAATATGGCAGAATATCTTTTATGTCAGGTCCTTGTGACAGCAAGGAAAATTAGTCACAAAACCAAAAAGTGTGAACACAGAACCTTTGAATTTGGCTAGAAATGCAGCAGCACTAATCACACCAGCAGCAAGTTCCACGCTGAGCTAGCTCAGGGTGTCTGCATTGAGTTATAAGAAACAGGAACATACAGTGACTATGTTGCTGCAGATGCAGCCAGCACAGTAAGACATCTGAAGATGTGTATTCAGCACCAGGCCTGAGAAGTCACTTGAAAATGTAGGCAGCAAAGAACAGGAGAAGCGATCTGCCAGTTAATACTAAGTCTATCCAACGCTAAAGCAGCTTCCTTGTATAACATGCTCCATAATGTTCCCTGCCCTGTCCCTCCCATGGAAGCCATGGAGACACCAGCTAGCAGAGGACACATTCTCCTATAGGGCACAAAAGAGGACTCACAGAGGGATATGCCCATCTGAAGGCAACTAAGCTTTGGAATACACCTCATATGCCCACTCTGAAGGCAGCTATGCTTTGGGATGCACCTCATAAGCTTGCTTTGCTAATCTGTGTCGTGGTTTCGGCCCATCAGGGAACAAAAGACCACGATTAGCCTCAAGTACCGAAGACTTAAGGATTGCTAAAGGGCAGGGAGGGCTTAATTGCTGCTTATGGTGCAGGACAAAACAGACCAGGCTACTCGGCTTGGGGAAGAAAAAACAGAAAACAATTTAATACCAACTAAAACACAAAACCCCAAAAACCAGAACCAAAACAAAACAACACAGAATGGTACAGAGATGAAGAGTCCGACCAGCCCTTTAAGACCACCTGCTCCCCACCCCTCTCCTCTTCCCGGGCTCAGAGCCCTGATCCCGGTGTTTTATACCTCCGTCCCCCCTGAACGGCCCAGGGGGGCAGGGAGTGGGGGTTTCAGTCAGTCCGTTCCTGGTGGCTTCTGCCGTTTGTCTCACCTCAGGGCAAGTGGGTTCCGCACCAGTCCTCCTTGCAAGTCCGTGAGGTACCACACACACATGGCAGCCCTGCACGGGCTGCACCGACGCACATTTGTCCCAAAGCCCTGCACGGGCTGTACCGATGCTCATTTGTCCCAAAAGTTGCTGCTCCTCTCTGCCTCTCGTGTGGGGCTGCTCTGCGGCGCACAGGCTCTCCAGCATGTCCTGTGCCATGACCGCCTCCCCCACACAGTCTCTGGCCCGTCCGGGCACACTCACATGAAGTTGCTGCTGCTGCTGCTGGCTCTCAATTCTGCTGTTGCTATCCATAGGTTGCAGGGGTACCGCCTGCGTTCTCACCACGGCTTGCAGAGGGGTCTCTGGTCTGATGCTCCATCCTTCCTCCTTCTCCGACTGTGGGGTCCGCATGGTCGCCTCCATCTTGTACCACTCTTACACCTCCTGCCTGGCACCTCAAATTCCCGTCCCTAAATAGTGATCGCAGAGGCGCCAGATTGGCCCAGGTGGGCCAGGGGGTGGGTCTGAACCCAGGAGTCGGGGGAGAGTCTAAAAAACTTTTACTGGGTCTTCACTGCAACCCGCTCCCCCTGTTACTAAGCAAAAGCAACTCCTTGCTAAACCATGACCAGGAAGGACAGCAGCTGTATATGCAGTGGATTCCCTCCTGCTCACTGTTGCTTCAAAAACAAACAGAGTCATGCAAGGGGATTATGTGTACTACTGCCTGAGCAGACCATGACCTTGGTGCATACCAGATAATCATGACTAATGGAGAACAATGAAGGGCATCCATCTTGCAGTAGATCCACAGAAAGCTGCAGTCTTGAAGCCAAGACTGGTAGGGTTTAGGGCAAGGGAAATGCAGAGACACGTAGAGCTGCCTACTGGAGAGGTGTCTCAGCAACATGTCAGGGCACATCTGAAGCAGTGGGGAAAAAGGAGATTGCAGCACATGGGCATTTTGCAGTGCAGTGCATGCAAGGAGGACCTACAGTGAGTAGCAAACAACACTTTCCCACAGGCATGCAGCACTTGCTGCCTAAGTAATCAGGAATAAAAGACTGTACAAAAGGCAAGTGCAATGGCAGGAAGCTGCAGTTCAGACAGAGGGATCTGCTGTAGAATTACACAGCCTGCCTCAGAGGAGCAGGTGTCTCCATGCCAAGGCTCACCATCAGGGATGTCCAGCTGGCTCTGACTGGTTAAGTAGAGTTGTTTAGGGAAGTGGAAGCCGTGCAGACACAGATCCTCTTTGCATAACAGTGGAGGTCAGCAAAGTAGGGTCTCAAAGACACTGTAAAGTAGCTCCTGGTGGCAACAGATTACATCATACACTTCATGTGATATTGCCAGAGTCACTACATAACAAACTGTGCCTTACCTTCAAGCTTCGAGTATTTTACTAGGATGGGAAAATAAACACAGATGGCAAGAATGTATCCTCATCAGGACCCTACTGCATGATAAGAATTTTCTAGCACCTCTACAGTCTGTAATGACTGTTGCATTAACTCTATCTGGAAAGAGATGCACTGTCACAAGATGTCAGAAAATCAACAAGTAAAGGGCAAGTTCTATGCAATTACTCTGAATGAAAGAGCACAAATCTGGTTGCAATGTCAATTACAGATCCTTCTCTTCCCCCAGACACGAGTAGGGACATGAAGAGTGTTCATGGCATCAGCAAAAGAGAAACAAGACTCTAGCTATAGATCAAAGAGAATGTTAATTAAAATTTTAGCATACAATACATGAAATAAAAAATAATTTTAAAAAAAAAGGATGCAAGAGCTTCATGTATTACAGGGAAATTGAATGTACAAAAGTTGTGATTTTGAGGTGACGGGGAAAAGCATAGAATCATAAAATCATAGA
>WBNH01004028.1:20217-41211 GCA_013401255.1 Urocolius indicus
GGAAGGATGCTGCTCACCCTCCCATAGTGAGCTCGCTGGGTGCTGGTGGGTACCCTGGGCTCCAAGAAGGAGGGGAAAGGGGTAGTGGAAGCAAGAGAGGTTACCAAAGGAGGGAGGTGATGGTATTGCACCTTTCAGCCTCATGAGATCTCCTTCAACCCTTATCCCTGGCTCCCCAAGAGCATCCCTTTGGCTTCTGCTGCAGCCCTGGCTGGGTCCCGCAGTTGTGCAGCACGACGGGGCTGTTGGTGCCTCAGAGGATGCTGCTTGGGAAGGAAAGCTGCTGGGCCAGAGCTGGGATGCTTTCTGCTTCTCCTGCTTTTCAAGAGACAAGGCCCCTTTGCTTCCTTTGCCCCTCTCTGTGGCTCAAGGCTGGCAGCATTCTGCACCTAGAGCTGACAGCAATGTGGCCTCAGCTCGGCTTCTGCCACACATCAGCTCCTGGGTTGCCAGGGAAAGCAAGACAGCAGGACCCACCTCAGCTAGGCCATAGACCCCCTTAGCAGGGAGGATTCACCCTACAGAGACCTCTAGAAGAGGCAGGACAGATGTACAGAGGGTCCCTGGGCTGAGGCTGAAGCCACCCAGACCCAGACATGGAGCTGCTGAAGCTGCACCTACAGTTCTCTGCTGGTGTCCCTCAGCCATCTCCCTGAGTGCTTTGGCTCCCACCTACACTTGGCATCTTTCCTTTCCAATCTAGTGACATTTCCTACCCTTTTGAGTCAGGAGTGTGGTGTCAGGACAGCCCTGGGCTGGCTGCACTTGTCCCAGCTGGGCAGCACTTTTGGCTACGGGGAGGTTTGCCCTCAACTGCTCTTGTTGGTAGAGTCAAGAATGGAACCAGCCACTGATCCCCAGCAGCTGTGTCAGCACAGGGCATCAAACTGGGGGTTTTAGCAGTTTGTCAGAGGGCTGGGAGAGATGCTTAGAGCTGGGAGAGCTGTGGGAGTCCAAGCAAGTGCTCATACCCACCTCACCCATCCCAGGTTCCTCGATCACAGTCGCTGGCTCCATTAAACCTCAAACCCACGAAGCACTGAGCTAGTGGATGGCACAGGAGGGCTGAAGCAGCAAGATGTCATCTCCAGGGTGTAGAGAAGCACAAAGCCTTCTCTTCATCTCCACTGGCTGAAGTGATGCTCCTGACATTTCACTGCCCTGGAAGCAAAGGCCATGTGCTGTCTGCTTCAGGAGCAGGGGGCTGCTCAATGACCCCCACGGCCCAGTCCCAGGCTGCTGGGAGCTCTCAGCACTGGGTGCTCTGCATGTGGAGGTGGGGATGACATATGGCTGGGCACAGGGATGTGACCTCACCCTGGGGCCCAACACCAGCTCGCAGCTGAAGGATTCACTCAGACCAAGAGCCTGTTTGGAGGGATGCTCCATCCCTGCAAGTTGGAGGGAGCTTTGAACAAGCTGGTCTAGTGGAAGGTGTCCCTGCCCATGGCAAAGGGTTGGAGCGAGGTGACCTTGAAGGTCCCTTCCCAGCCCAAACCCTTCTATAGTTCTGTTTCACACAAGACTTTCCCCTTTGGCAGATCAAGACCTCTCCTTGCTCAGCTGAACTCCAGCCAAGGCAAGAATCACAGCACGGTGGGGTTGGAAGGGGCCTTTAGAGCTCATCCAGCCCAACCCCTCTGCAGAAGCAGCTCCCACCTAGCTCAGCTCCCACAGGAACGTGTCCAGGTGGCCCCTGAAGCCTTCATGCGACAAGAAAAGGTCTTTGCACCAGAAACTCAGGAACTTTACACTGCCCTGTGCCACGAGCAAGCAGTTTGATGGCTGTGGGCTGAGGCCAACCCTCTGCATCCCTCCATCCTGCCACGAGAGCCGAGCGGTGCCTGTCGGCAGCGAGACGACGGCGTCGGGGCTTGGGGAGGGAGGGGGAAACCCCCTCACCCTGGTACAATGCCTTGTCTATTCTGCTGATCACAAGCTTAATCCTCTTTTGGTGGGTTTTTTTCCTTTTGTGTGTAATTGGCATTTGGGTTAAGCTGATTTAAACCTCTTCACCTTGTTGGGTTTCCCCCCTTTTCCCTACTTGTGGAGGGAAAGGGGTTTAAATGTGTTTGTTGGGACCGAACAACAAGGCTGCCATCAGCAAACCCCCAGCACAATGACAGCTTTGTGCAAGGGTGAGAGGAGAGGAAAGGGGAAGGGAGGGAGGGGGGAGTGGAGAGAAGGGAAATGTGCTGAACCCACTCAGAAACAATGCAGAGTTTGTTGCTTCAGCCTTGCCCACTGGCAAAGGAGCCGCCTCAGCTGCGCCTGGTTAATCAACGCACTGTCCCTCCCCAGCCCCTCTCCCCCTGCCCATGGGGGAGCTTCAGAGCAGCTGCCCCCAGCATGGGCACTACCTGCAGTGCCAACCCTCCCTCCATGGCTTGTAGCCATGGTGCAATGCCCCACGTGCCATCCCCTGCTCACCAGCCAGGTGCCCAACAGGGTGATGCTCAGCGCTGGGATGGGGATGTCCCGGGCTCCTCGCTGTCCTGTCCATCCCTGGGGCTGTGGGTGCTGCTGTCCCTGTGCTGTGTGCCAGGTGGGTGCTGCTGCAAATGCCCACCCACATCATGCTCCAGGCCCAGGGGCTGCTGGCAGGAGGAGGAAGAGGAAGAGGAGGAGGAGGAGGTTATGTGTGGGATGAGTTGTGGTGAGAGGCTTCTGCTGAGGGTCCCACATGACAGGTTCTGCACAGACAGGGTCTCTTGGCTTTTTGGAAGGTGCTTTTCTTTCCCCATCTATCCATCCATCCATCCATCCATCCATCCATCCCTCTCTCCCTCCCGGGTTCATGTTACAGCAGACTGACCTGAGTCAACAACCAAACAGCAACAGAAACGCCTTCATCACCCTCTTTATCCATCTAACCCCCACAGAGCCCTTTGTTGCTGCAGGTGGCAAAGTCACCTCTGATGGGAGTCTGAGGGTTCTGAGGGGACAAACCTATGACTACAGCAGTTTGCAGAACAAAAGCCACGGTTACTTGAGGCTTTGGGCCAAGTGGGTGGTAAGGAAAGTGCTGGTGAGCACAGAGCTCGTGGCCTCTTTCTCCTCCCCTCCTCAATAAAGTAGCCACCAAGTCTTGCAGCAGTCCCTGAGCATTTGCTGTAGGGCCACTCAGCCCCTCTCAGCAGTTGCTGGTGCCAGAGGCTGCCAAGTGGAAAAATCTGGATGGAAAGCTTTCTAAAACCACAACAATGAAAGAAATGCACTTACCAGGAATTTCCCTGTGAACTTTCAGCAGGGCCAGAGACCAGCCATGCACCAGCCACAGCATCACTAAGGCTGAAGCCACGCTCTTCCCTGGCAGGGAGAGAAATGAAAGAGGATGAGAATGTGTTAAATATCAGCCCTGTCCTCCCCTGGAAGCTTTATTACACCAGAAGAGGTGTAAAAAACATAGGACAGGGAGATCACAGACACACCTCTGGCAGAAAAGGGGAAGGAGGAAGAGGGAAATCAGCTGGAAGACTCTCAGCACCTCCAAACCTGAACCCTGTGCAGATGCCCCAGATGGGTGTTCAGGAGCCAGAGTCTGCTAAGAGAGGGATTGGAAACAGGGGAAAGCTCTGACTACACCAACCCAGTTCCTCATCCCTGTCCAGCACGGTGCCAGCCAACGTCCTGCCACCCTGCCAGCTCTGAGGGCTCAGGGATTGCACGAGGCAGGACTGAAAACTAGAGATCTCAGTCCAAAAAGAATCACTTCTCCTTTTCTTTGCTCTTTCTTTCATTTGCCTCCTGGGGATCTGTGTTCTCCAAGCTCCTCGTTCTGCCCCAGGGCAGAGGCTGCTACACCCAAAGGCAGCAGCACCCTGTGGCAGCCTCCTTGGGGACAAGCTTTGGCTCAAACACAGAGTGAGGAGCTCAAAGCCACACATCCCCACCAGCTCAGCTCCAGCACTGCAGGGTTTCCCTGTTGCTGATGTGAGAGAGCTCCAGCACCAGCAACATCCCTGACTAAAAGCAACCAAAGCCATCAGCCCCAGCCCTGGTGCTGACAGCCACAGCTCTGTACTGTTCTGCAGCATCCTCACAGAGTTCTTTCTTTTTTGGTGTCTTATTAATATCCACCTGATGGGGGTTTTTTTTCATCTGTATAAACTCTGCTTTTTGATTTAAACTGAATTTCCTTGGCTGGTTTCATAGAAGGTGGCACCTGAGCCAGGGAAAGAGCTTCTTCTCCTGCCCATTAGTGCCATAAATCTTCCCTGATGTTACAGGAATCAGAGAGACCAGCCAATCCTGGGGAAATTAAGTGATGGAGAGTAAAAGGAGTGGCACTGCCAAGAGCAGAGGGATGCCCAGACCTTTCTTATCCTCCCAGCCCCACTTCCATCCCCATTCACGTGCCCCATCCCAGGGTAAGAACAAGAACAAAAGGGGGAAAGAAACATCCCCCAGTGCAGACCAAAGGTTCTAAATAACAGCAGTGAGAAACCAAGTAAGTAGATGCAGCTTAGCCAAATAGCTAAGAGCCTTAAGTGCATTTTTGTAAGCTTTAGGAAAGTATTTCCCATTCCTGAATAAGCAAGTTTGGCAGGTTTGGGGAGTGAGGGAGGAAGGGAGAGTGGGGGCTTCATCCCTCACAGCTCAGGCTGATGGGGGCCAGGGAGGCCCTGGGCATGGCTCTGCTTTGGGTTCTGAACATCACCATCCCCAGGGCAGCAGGCAAAGCCACCAAAAAGGATGTGACAGAGGCAGTCATCACTTTCCTAGTCCCTTCCCACCTCACAGACCCCACCAGGATTAAGCTGAGCAGCACTTTGCCATGAGGCCAACCCCAGCCAGGAATGTTTGAGGCTCCGGCACCGGCTCACCAGGAGAAAAAAAAAAAAGAAGTGATTTCTTTTTCCTCTGAGGAGAAATTTCTGGCTCTTTTTAATCTGCTTTCAAAGTTCCCATCACACCAGGGTTAAACTCACTTGGCATATTTAGGCTTTTAAGTTTCTAGGTCTCATGGTAACAGAGGGATGGGGGAACAAATTCAAAAGAAACTGGTCTGGTGTCACATCAGGATCTTCACCTGCACCACAAGACTCTCACAATGAGATCTTGAGACATAAAAATCACCCCAAAATGTTCCAGAGTGCTGGAACAAATTCATCAGTTCACACTCTACCAGGTTGCATAGCATATAAAGGGACTTTTTTGCCCCCTACTCTCACATTCACCTTCGTGCAATAACTTTGCATCCTGGGCTAAGTGAAGCCTTTGGCTCCTCTGCCCATTGCACATAAGGAGGGAATGAATTCCCTCATGTTTCACATTGATATTTGAGGTTTTATCCCTCAAAAATGGGCTCAGCAAGAGAAAGAAAAATGAAATCTGTTGAATTTTACTAGTCAAAAACAAAAAGAGGGGAAAAAAAAACCCCACCAAGATGAAACAACTGCTGGGGTACACATAGAATGAGATGTGAAGTAGGGAAAACATCTGCAGCTGAGCCTCAAACCCCACAATATCCCTGTGTGGAGGCTCATTTCAGACCTTGAGAAAGGAGATCTTTCCTTTCTTTAAATGGAGGTCACTTCAGACCTTGAGAAAGGAGATCTTTCCTTTCCTTAAATGAAGGTCACTTCAGACCTGAAGAAAGAAAAACATCTGCTAAAACAAGCCCACTGCACCTTTGGTGCTGTCCCCACTGCCAAAAAAACATAAAAGGATGAAAGGAAAGGAGGTGGACTTGGGGGTGTGAGTTGGGGCTTTGGGTTTCTCATGGCCATGACACCTCAAACCAAGCCCATGGCTGCCGGGAGGAGAAGCCTCATGGCCGAGTCCGGGCCGTGTGCCTCAGAGAGTTGAAGGCCTCAGGGTGCTGAGGGCAGGATCCATCCCTGTTGCCACCCTCAGGATGTCGTTGGGCAGGATCCATCCCCGTTGCCATCCCTGGGCTGCGACCAACCGCGTGGCGAGGACAAGGGGGGAAAGAGGATCGGCCATTTTAAACGCCGGCTGCCTAAAATGGTGGCTCCCACCCTCTTTCTTCTTCCCCTTTTCTGTGACGGTTCCAGCACGCATGCACCCGAGGGAAGGGGAGGGAAAGGGGCTGCGGCCCCCCGCACGAGAGGGCGCCGGGAACGGGAGCCAAGATGGAATTAGAGGGAGAAATTAAAGGGGGGGGGGGGGAAAGGGGAGGGAGAGGAGGGGGCAGAGGGAAAGGATGCGCTTCGCCTCCACACACGGCCTATCCGCCCTTGGCTTTTGTGTATCCTGAGGAAGGGAGAGGCAGGAAGGCGTGGAGGGGGGGTAAACAAAATGGAGGGAAAGGAGGAGAAGAAAAGAGCGTTTGGGTGAGGAAGATGAAGGGCAGGGGATGTGTAGGGTAGGGGGGGAAAGAAAAAACCCCCTTCCCTCCTTTCTCCAACGACTCCCCCCCCCCTTCGCCCTCCCCGCAATCCCTGCTTTGACTTTTCCCACAGAAGTAGCCAACCTCCAAGAATGCAAATGACATTCATTATGCAAATGCATGCAAATCAGGTTTAACTATCGGAAGAAGGGCTCGGAATTTCTAATGGGTTAACTCTTTCGAGAACAAGGAGGATAATAAGAGTCCCCCCCCAAACACACACACACTGTGTGTCTTCCTCAGGGGCTTTGTCCATCCCTGAGCACCCCAACCTCCACCACGGTCCCCAGAGAGGGTGATAGGGGGAAGAAAACACCCGCAAAACCCTCCAATGACCACCAAAAATCTCCCCATTGGTGTGGAAGCGGCTGCCCCTTCGTTAAAGGCAATGGCAGGAGAGGAGACAAAGCAGGCTTCAAATTCAGGATGGGAAAACAAATCAGGAAAATAGAAAGGAAAGCAAAAAAAGAGCACGGAAAAGAGAACATTAAAAAGGATATTAAACAAAAAGAGGAGAAAAAGAGAAAAATATTAACGGAGGGGAAAAAAAATATAACACGATAAAGAAAAGGATGTGAAGAGGAGAAGGTGAAACACTCCCCGGGATGCATCGGCAACGGGTTGTGGCAGCCACCAAGGTTCGGCTGTTTACACCCAACCTGCTCGCTGGGACGGGCAGGAGCTGCTGTCTCTTCATCTGCTGGAAAATAAGTCACAAAACACACCAAAATCCTATGCTTCAGGGATGTTTTGAGGGGGGGGGCTTTTTGTTTTGAGAAAGAACCATAACATTCCATCATCTTCCCCGGCGCTGGCTTGAGCCCGTTTGTCCTGCGGAGAGGAAGGAGCAGAGAGATGGCAGCGGTGGCACCAAGGCCTGATCCTCATCCCCGTGACCCACCCTGGGATGCCCTGAGTGTGATGGGAACATGCTTGTGCCTGGCACTGAATGTGACCCGTGGGGCAACTCCAAAACCTCTTGCAAAAAATCCCTTTCTTCACCAGCCCTGAAAACTCCAAAGGCCCCGGCGCTGGGGAAGCAAAGCAGAGAAACCCTGGCGTGCAAAACCTGAGGCTCCCCAAACGTGGGGATTGCTGGGATGATGGATATTACAGTGAGCTGTAAAGGGGAGGGGAAAAAGATGAATAATCCCAAATAGATGAACAACCCCAAATAGAGGAACAGCCCCAAATAGATGAACAACCCCAAATAGAGGAACAGCCCCAAATAGATGAACAACCCCAAATATTTCCCCAGCGACCTTGCTATTGATTAGCAATAATAATTCATTTTAATATCACTGCTGCAGTTGCCCTAAGAATTAGGCCTCCCCTGCACTAAAACCTCCTGATTTCCCTGTTATTTTCCTACAGTTCCTTCCAGGTCCCCCACGATTTCACCTCTTTTTTCCCCCCTCACATCTCTTCAACACCTCTTTGTTAGTTAAGCCTGAAGTTGTTGGGTGCAGGAGCTGCTTTAGGACAAGGAGTTTCCAGATTTTAAGGGGTTTGGTTAGAGGAAACAATGAAAAGGGTTGGTTTTTTTGCAGGTAATCTGGTGCACTCAGAAATGCCACAAACCCAGAACTGTCGGTCAGATATAAAACAGATTAAACCCTTTGATTCTGTGGTTGTGGCTTGGCAAGGTCTCTGCAGAGTGGGAAATTAACCTCAGGCATCAAAACAAGAAAGCGAGTCACTCCCTCTCTAAAAACAGATGATGGAGGAATAAATAAGTAAATAATACATTAGTATGATGATTAATAATCATCATAATTCAACAAAACCCCAGCAATTTGGGTTTCTTCATTTGCCTTCTGGCCTCCAGCACATGCAGGCGGCTTCTTACCCCGCCGGCCTCACTCTGCTCCCTCTTCATCTGCTTTGTGCTTCAAACCCCACTTTCCAAGTTCACCCACTGGAATTGGGTGATTTTTTTGTTGTTGTTCAATAATTATTGGCGATTATATTTAACAAATTAAGCAGAGAAAGTTAAATCCTATGCAGAATAAAAAGGGCTGGAGGGTTGCTGGTGGAAACCCACCCGTGTGGCCGGCGCACGGCTCGAGCCGACGGCTCCTTCTTGCTAACACACAGCATCATTATCACACCCAGAGCTGAAGAAGCAAACTCCTTGCACAAAGAAGATGGTAAATTGTCATTCCCCCCCCAGCTCTGAACAAATACCTGGAGTCAGAGGCATCCCTGGAGCTGGGACAGGACGGGCTTCAGGGCTGCTGGAAAGAAAAAGCGAGTTGGTGGGGTTTTTTTTAGCCACGGTGCTGGCAAAGGAGCCTTGCAGAAATGATTTGATTTCTTATAACCTCCCCCCCAGAGTCAGGTGAAAAGGGCTGAGGGACCACTTGAAAAAGTGATTTTTAAATTGGTCTTTTTCTTCTTTCTTTGTTTGTTTGTTTTAAAGGGCTCCTGTTCATCCTCCCCCGTTTCCCTTCACCTCCTTCCATTTCCCTTCACCACCCGTTTCCCTTCACCTCCTTCCATTTCCCTTAATCTCCCTCCTCTATCAATTTCCACCATTCCCAATGATTTCAAACTCATTTGATGGGGTCTTTTTTTTTTCCCCCACCCTCCCTCCCCTTGTCCTTGATGCATCTCTTCAACCCTGGAGAATTCCAATGGGGTATTTTTTTCCTGCAACTCCAGGTTGCAACCTTTTGGGCACAGGGTAAGGAGAAAAAAAAGAGTTGTTTGTGGATGTTTGAAGTTTCTACATCACCCTTTCGATAAAACTGATAAGATTCAACTTTCAAAACCTTTTAATCACTTTGCATTAGAAACCCACTGCCAAATAACACAGGCTGAGAGTGTTCAGCCACGCAGGGGGTGGAATGGAGCCTGGCAGCTTTGACAGCAGTTCCTTGTGCCGATGGCTCTGTGGTAGCGTTGGGAAGAAGGAAGAAGAGGAAAGAAAGAGGGAGAAGGGAGGAGTGTGGGGAAAAAGAAAAAAAAAGATGACAAGGGAAATTTATTTCTTGACAATGATTTCAAGTGGCTTCTGGGTGAGGCCTGAGGGCTGCACATCCCAAGAGAAGCGTGTGATGGGTGCAGAGCAACCAGTGCACGGGACAGTCGAGCGTCTCCCCCAGCCACCTTCTTCTTCAGTATCTACCACCAGCCATTTCAAAAGCCATCAGTGACTCTGACCAGCCTTTGCCACTCACCAGGCTGCTTTCTGCCAAACAGCCCTGTTTTCTCCTCACCATAAGCCTCATTTTTTCCCTCCTTGCCTGAGGGAAGGAGAAAAATCACTCCTCAGGGGATGGTTTCCAGAGAGGATGCTCGGCCTTGGATTTGGTGCAGGGATTTGGGGAGAAGATGGGCTGGGAGGAGGTGCTGCTGATCTTTGAGCGAGTCCAATGAAAAATGAGCAAGGGCAGGAAAAAACATCCCCTGGACAGAGACATGGGGAAACGTTGAGTCCTTGGGATGGGATGTGGGGCAGCAGGAGACATTGCTGGTGGTGATTGTCCTGAAAGGCTCCAGCCAGGTGCCCGAACAACCTTCCCAGCAGAGAAAAGCCTGTAAAGCCCTAAAATGCTGTAGGAAAGTTCTTGGTTTTCCAGGCAAGCAGGACCTCAGTGGAGCTTTTAAGAAAGATCTGGGAGTTGGGGCTGTTGTAGGTAGCAGAAGGTGGTTCCAGGAGTGTGGAAGGTGGAACCTCCTGCAAACTCCCATGGTCGGTGTTGCCAGGAGTCACCCAGAGATGACCCTGCACCAAATGCTAATTCAAGCACTTTCAGGGAGAGTCCTGACTCTTCACCACTCCTGCCAAGGGCAAGAAGAAGAAAAGGTGAATGTTCCAGCTCATGATGCTCAGTGCTCATCACCTCTCAGGACGCACTGGGACGTGGAAACACTCTTAAACCACCACCCAATTCCAACCCCCAAGATCACAGAGAGGATTTGGGGTTTGATTATTGAGCCTTCAGCAAACAAAAGCAGGAGGCAAAAGCTCTTGACACTGTTGCATTTGGAGGCAGAGGCTGCTGATGCTGTTATTTCTCACCCCTTGCAACTCATCTCACCGTTCCCTCCTTCAACTCTGTTCACCAAACTTTCCAGGCTCAGGATTAGGGGGGAAGTTACCACACTCAATTTCCCAGCACCCACAAAAACAACAAGAAGAAAATCCCAAGCCCAACACCCTTTATTTTCTCCTCCCCCTTCCCCTCCTTCTTCTAATTGTCCCAAAGAACAGGGGAGGTGTGAGCACTTNGATGGAGGAGCTGCTAGAGAAGGGGCTGGAAGAAGGAAAGGAGGAGGGGATGGAGCTTTGGAGGTAGCAGCTCCCAAGGGTGTTGTGCTCCATTACAAATGTTTCTTTCAAGGAAAAGAAAAACTTGGGCTCTTTTTTTCCACACTGCCCCCCCCCCCCCCCCCCNAAACTGATAAGATTCAACTTTCAAAACCTTTTAATCACTTTGCATTAGAAACCCACTGCCAAATAACACAGGCTGAGAGTGTTCAGCCACGCAGGGGGTGGAATGGAGCCTGGCAGCTTTGACAGCAGTTCCTTGTGCCGATGGCTCTGTGGTAGCGTTGGGAAGAAGGAAGAAGAGGAAAGAAAGAGGGAGAAGGGAGGAGTGTGGGGAAAAAGAAAAAAAAAGATGACAAGGGAAATTTATTTCTTGACAATGATTTCAAGTGGCTTCTGGGTGAGGCCTGAGGGCTGCACATCCCAAGAGAAGCGTGTGATGGGTGCAGAGCAACCAGTGCACGGGACAGTCGAGCGTCTCCCCCAGCCACCTTCTTCTTCAGTATCTACCACCAGCCATTTCAAAAGCCATCAGTGACTCTGACCAGCCTTTGCCACTCACCAGGCTGCTTTCTGCCAAACAGCCCTGTTTTCTCCTCACCATAAGCCTCATTTTTTCCCTCCTTGCCTGAGGGAAGGAGAAAAATCACTCCTCAGGGGATGGTTTCCAGAGAGGATGCTCGGCCTTGGATTTGGTGCAGGGATTTGGGGAGAAGATGGGCTGGGAGGAGGTGCTGCTGATCTTTGAGCGAGTCCAATGAAAAATGAGCAAGGGCAGGAAAAAACATCCCCTGGACAGAGACATGGGGAAACGTTGAGTCCTTGGGATGGGATGTGGGGCAGCAGGAGACATTGCTGGTGGTGATTGTCCTGAAAGGCTCCAGCCAGGTGCCCGAACAACCTTCCCAGCAGAGAAAAGCCTGTAAAGCCCTAAAATGCTGTAGGAAAGTTCTTGGTTTTCCAGGCAAGCAGGACCTCAGTGGAGCTTTTAAGAAAGATCTGGGAGTTGGGGCTGTTGTAGGTAGCAGAAGGTGGTTCCAGGAGTGTGGAAGGTGGAACCTCCTTCAAACTCCCATGGTCGGTGTTGCCAGGAGTCACCCAGAGATGACCCTGCACCAAATGCTAATTCAAGCACTTTCAGGGAGAGTCCTGACTCTTCACCACTCCTGCCAAGGGCAAGAAGAAGAAAAGGTGAATGTTCCAGCTCATGATGCTCAGTGCTCATCACCTCTCAGGACGCACTGGGACGTGGAAACACTCTTAAACCACCACCCAATTCCAACCCCCAAGATCACAGAGAGGATTTGGGGTTTGATTATTGAGCCTTCAGCAAACAAAAGCAGGAGGCAAAAGCTCTTGACACTGTTGCATTTGGAGGCAGAGGCTGCTGATGCTGTTATTTCTCACCCCTTGCAACTCATCTCACCGTTCCCTCCTTCAACTCTGTTCACCAAACTTTCCAGGCTCAGGATTAGGGGGGAAGTTACCACACTCAATTTCCCAGCACCCACAAAAACAACAAGAAGAAAATCCCAAGCCCAACACCCTTTATTTTCTCCTCCCCCTTCCCCTCCTTCTTCTAATTGTCCCAAAGAACAGGGGAGGTGTGAGCACTTGAGAGTCAAATTTGCCCAGGCCCCGCTTTCCCTTAAGAAAGTGGCAGCTCAAGTCGCCTTCCACAAACTCCACCGAGGCAACAAAAGTCCCTTTCAAGCCCTTCCAGACTCAAGTCCTTCAGCTCAATTAGTCAGGCACACAGAGACACAAAAAAAGCCTCCCCATTCAGCCTAGTGGCTGGCTGTGGAGGAACAAGGGAGAAGAAAGGATCTTTCTCCCACGCTTTCACCGGGTGTCATAACAAGCAGAAAGCCCCCTCTGACCGGGGAGGGGTGGGNAACACACACAAGGAATAATCCCAGTTCTCCATGGCAACCTGCTCCCTGGCCATCCTTCCAAACAGAGGAGGGAGGGAGGCAGCTTGCCTTTCCTCAGGTCTCCCTTGCCATGCTGCTGGCAAATTGGCTGGGCTAAGCTGGGCAGCTGGGCTTGGCAGCGTGGGGAAGGGCTTCTAATGCTCCCCCAGTGCTCTCACCAGAAGCGGTTGTCTGGAGCAAAGAGAGGCAGGAAGGGGAAAAGCTGGGTGGCAAAGGTTTGCCCCTTGGAAACTCACCCACTGCTGCTGCTTCTGGAGTGAGATGGGGGGTTTGAGAGGAAAAAGAGCAACTTAGGGTATCTGAAAAATAAACCAGAGAGAGGGGGATGGTGCTTGGCAGAGTTTGTTGTTCAAAACTAAAAGAAGCAGAGAGAAAGGGGGGAAAATATCTCCCAAGAATGAGGTTTGGCTGAGAAATCACCAGGTGACTCAGTGGCCTGTGGCCAGCGTGGTACCCAGAGCATCCCCCAGCCCTACAAACCTCGCTGCAGCCAGAGAGGTCAAACTCTGCACCTCCCAGCCAAGCCTGAGCAGGTAGAAAAGTTCTCTGGGTAGCAGCAGTGCCTTGAAGGATTAATCAAAGCTCCTGAGGTGCCCAATTCCCTTGAGCAACCAAAGCTCCCGACGGCTTCTCCACGGGCTCTGGATGCAGCTGGAGGAAAGGGGGCGAGTTGCTCTTCACAAAGCCGTGATTCCTTTCCCAAAACAAGGGGCACAGAGACAAGATCAAAGCCAGGACTGGAAAATGGAAGGAGGTGGGGGGGGGGGGTCCCTTCACTCTCTCCCTCCTCCTGCTCAGTTGGGATCTCTGAGATCTCCCTGCAGATCCCTCAGAGGCTCCCGGCAGCGTCGAGGAGCCGCTGACCACAACATCCAGGTTCAAGTGACAAGGAGCAGGGGAAGGGATGTTCAAACTCTCCAGCTCAGGGACAGAAAGCTAAGCAACTCTCCTCAGAATCCATTAGCCTATTAATTGAGGGGTTTCAAGCACTTTCCCTCCCAAGCAGCTGCTGCTTATTGATGCCAGAGGAAGGTTCTTTGGCCCAGATTTGCCTGGTTCAGCTCAGGAATCCCTTCAGGCTTCCAACTCCTATTGAACGCTGTTAAAATCTCTGTGTTTCACCCTTCCCTGTTTCAGGTGTTTCCTCAAAGCCAGAGGAAGAGGAGCAGATGAAACACAGCAGATCCCTCCCTTCCAAAGAGCACCCAGCACCTCTAGAAAGGCAACTGGGACCCCCTTTTCCCTCCCTGTAGTCTCCTACTGAGCCAGGAGACTTCTCTCCATCTTTTTTTTTTTTCCCCTAAAGGGACAAGTTTTGAAGCCTCACAGGCAGCAACTTGCTGAAGGTCAAATGAAACCTGGTTTATCTTGCATCAAGCCAAGCACTACAAGGCCACAGGATGAGCCCTCAGCCCGCTGGCACCTCACGGGAGGCTCAGGGCCACATCATCCCCCCACACCAAAGCATACCAAGGCTTTTCCATTCCCAATATTAATGAATCAGCTTTCCCCCCCCACACTACTCCTACCCCTTTCCAATGACAGTTTGTGTTTTCTCCCTGACTCAGAGCAAACTTCACCCTGTTGTCCTTCAGCTGCCCACAGCAACTCATTGCACGAGGCCAAGCAGTCCAACCCAGCACATGCAACCCAGTGCAGACGATCCCTCCTCCTGCACCAGCATCCTGCCCCGACCCCCCTCCCTTTTTTTTGTCCCTCCTCTGGCAACACTAAAAGCCCTGCAAGGGGAATTACAATGGTTTTTACATGTAGCCTGGGCTGGCAAAGCTGAGGCTCAGGCCAGGGCTGTCACTGCTGGGTGAGGATTACACAGCTTAGCTCTGCAGTTACAGATGCCAGCTCCAAGGCTGGTCTCAACCATAGCAGGATAAATCCTGGAGTGATCCAGTGATAAGCAGAGCTGGGCTCAGCCAGGAGCACCCAGCCAAGCCCTCACAGACACAGGACACCCCTCTCCCCCCTCCCCCAGCCCAGCCCCAGGATTGAGGGGATCTCTCAGTGCAGCCGGTACAGAGCTCCTGAACCAACACTTCCCAGCTCTCCTGCTCCTTCTACCCGTGGCCATCGCGGCTTTGCAGGTGGCCAGACCCTGCCTGCTCCACAGCCCTGCTCCTGTCACCCTTCACCCCCTCCCTGCAGCGAGCCGGGAGCTGTCGGGACTCACACGCACCTTTCCCTTCCCAGCCCTGGCCCTGCAAACCCCGCAGGGAAAGCCGGAATACAGCCCCAGCGCTATTTTTAGCCTCTTCCCCTCCCTCAACCATTCTAACAGTGCTGTCACACGAACCTGGGGCCAGAAAAACCCTTCCCGAGGCGAGGGACCGGCACAGGCGAAGCTGCGAGAGCCGCGGCTTCTCTTTCACATCCAATCAGCCCGGCTGCACGGGAACGACCTGTCCGCTGCCAGCCTGCTCCTCACAGCAGCCTCAACACCACCACAGCAGCCTCAACACATCGTTTTCCTTCCAGCCGTAACCTCCTCGCCTCACCCCGGCGCTGTCAGACGCTTCCCCTGGGCAGGGTGAGGGCTCCGGTCACTCAGTGCCATGGGATGGAGAAGGTGGAGGGGAAAGTGTGTGTGTGTGGGGGGGGATTCAAGAAATCCCTCTCCCTTTTGCTTCTGCCTTACAGAGAGCAACCCCGGGCAGCCCAAAAGCATCACAGGGTGGCACAAACCAGCTCGTAAAAGTGCAAAGCATTAGGGAGAGGCCCCACGTCTGCAAAGGCACAGCGGGGACAGGGAGAGGGATGAGCACGAAGAGGCAGCTGCTCTAATCCCATCCCATCCCATTCCCATCCCCATCCCATCCCATGCCATCCCCATCCCTCCTCCGGCTCGTGTGACGGAATGAGGGGAGCTCAAGAGGGGCCCCCGGGGCTCCTGGGCTCAGATTCGCGAGGGTCGCGGCAGGCTCCGTTCCCAGCCGATGCTGGAAGGAAAGCGGAGCCAGAGCCGGTTCTTCTGGCGGCTTAAGGCACCCACTCAGCCGCTTGATCATAATCCCGACAGTAAAATCGCTCCCTTGAAAACCGCTCCGGGCTTTGGGATTGTTTGAAGAGGAAAGACTCAGCTCTCGGCACAAAGACGAGCTCCCCTCTCAGCCCCTGGTCCGGCGGCTGGAGGCTCCGAGAAGGGTTTTGGACTCGGGTCTGTAGCCGATGGCAGGAAGCCTCACGGGTCCTCTTTGGCACAGAGATCACCCCCAAAGCCATCGTGACAAGGTGACCCTGGGCTCCACATCACACACAGAGACGATGCCCCAAAAAAGCAGCAGAGCTTTTGGGATCGATCCCTGCCGACCCTGCACCTTTAACTAACAATCCCTTCCCCCGTGCAAGCCTGTCTCTACAGATCTCCAACAGAAAAGCCACACACACACACACACACACACACACACACACAGAGATGAGATGCCTCAGCTCCCTTTGTGGCTGCACTGCAGTGCCAGTCCACACCTGCCCAACCCAGAGCACACAGGGCACACTGCAGCAGGAAGGAGAGGAAAAGGGGCAATTCCCACTCTGGGGAAGAGCCAGAAGGGTTTGAACTATCACAATCTCCTTTTAGGTTCAGTTGAAACGCTGTAAAATCCGGTTTCGATTCAGTTTCCAACTGCCAAAAGGGCAGCAGAACGTTGCTGCAGTCAGTCAGGACATTTCTCCTTTCCTCAAGCACGAAACAAACGCCCTGATTTGGTTGTTCACACCTTGGGGCTGGGAATTTGCAACGACTGGTTGTAAAGAACAGTAATGTCCTGCTGCAGAGTCGGTACCCACCGGCAGCACCGGGGAGAGGGAGGGTTTCAGCCCTCACTCACGGGATGAGGGTGATGTTGAAGGGGCTTTGGACTCCACCACAAACCCATCTGCTGCCAATTCCACCCCATCAGCATGAGCGGGAGCTAAAAGTGATGACCACAAGCTCTTCCCTAGATGAAAGTGATCTAGTGAGAGAGAAACTCATCCTTCCCAGGAGCCATTTGGACAGGTTGGTGCTTCCCATCAGCTCCCCAAACCATGGAAAAATTACTCACTGCATTTGCTCCAGTTGCTGAAGGGTTTTTTTCCCCCCAGCACACTGTTTCTAAGCATGAAAAAGGATGTGAGGAGCTCATCTGTCCGCCCAGACCACGCCAGCAGATCTGCTCTTAACATCTCCAGCAGTTATGTGACCGTAAGGGAGAGCAGAGGTGACAGTGCTGAGTGTGAAACCAGTCAAATCACAGTGCCCAAGCCAGCTTGAAACGGCCACATGTGAGCTGCAATTTGGATCAACGTCATGTCAACACGCTGGGCTTTCTTATTCCAGCCTCCTCCAGGGAGAAAAGGGGGAAAAGAAAGAGGAATCAGCTGGTTGCAAAGCTCTTCCAATTTGTGTTCCCTAAAGGGATTTGAGGGAGCTCAGCTCTCTCAGCCTTGCAGCCAGGCCCAGCACAACAACAAACCTGAATTCACCAGAAAAGGCACCCAGAGGAGAGCAGCACATCCCACCAGCACCCCACTGAGCCCCCCCAGCACCCTCCCCACGGTCTGCTCTGCACACACTGGGGCGAAACTGGTTCCCCTTTGCTATGCCAGACTGGGAGCACACCATGGGCATGAGGACTGGAGCTCCACGGTGTCACCACATCCTTGAGCTTAAGGTGGATCCATGACCATTCTAAAAGGTGATTTTTTTTGCAGCAGGGAATAACGAGCACAAGCTCTGGAGAGCTGGGTCAGGAACAATGGGCTTTACACCCATCCCCTGCAGCACCAAGCAGTGTGGGCACCTCCTGCCCTGGATCCATCCCACCACATCAGGTTCTCCCAGTTCTCCCCATCGAGTTCCTCCCTCATCCCAGTTCACATCCCCCTCACCCCATTCCAGCTCATGCCTTTGTTACACCCCCAGCAAGTGACACCATCAAACACCAGCCTAAAGCCCTGCATGACTGGTCACCTTAGGAGCACCAGAAGATGATTACACAGCATCGTTTCCAGACCCTCTTTGGACAGAAGGAACTTCCCTACCCCCAACTTCCTTGAATGAAGACATGGCCAATGGCAGATGGCACATGGCAGCTCACCAGAGCTCACCCAGGAATAAAAGCCCCTTGTCCCCTGCTCATACAGCCCTGGGAGAGCATCCCATGAGGGCTCAGACACATCCCACTTACTAACACCAGCAGGCACCAGCTCAACCAGCAGCCGTTCACCTCAAAGGGAGGGAAGGAGGAGAGCTCATCCTGCTGCCACCAAAGCCAAAGGTGTCCAGCTCCATCCTGTAAGATACTGAAGGGTACAACCATCCCTAGAGGCTGCTCTCCCCTCTGCCATGGCCCAAGTGGCTCACTGGCTTTCTGGACATGCTTCTCCCTTGCCCTCTGCAATGTCCCTGTCCAGCTGGAGCTGGGTCACCAGGCCAGGAGAGCTTGGCACTCACCCTGGGAGAAGCAGCAGCACAGCAACAGAGAAAAGGTGAATCAAAGACGAGCTTGGAAAAAAAAAAATTCCCTACACCCCTGTCACAGGCTACAGGAACAAAAGCAGCACCCAAGATGAACCTCGAGGAGAAAACAGCCAGGAGGTTCTCCCTGAGCTTTCCCCATCGTGGGGGGTTCACACAGGCACTAAACCATCCTAAACTCCAGGGGCAAGGGTGGGGAGGAGAGGGAAAAAAGAGCTGGTTTATCAGTTTCAAGTAATCATAGGAGCAGGATTAATCTTTCCCAATGCAGCCAGAGCTGGAGCCTTTCCCCAGCCAAGGAACCAGGTCCAGGCTCTTCTGCCTTTGTGAGGGGTTTTGCTTGGGGTGTTTAAAGATCCCTCAGGAGCACAAGAGCGGGTCCAGCACGGCTCAGAGTCATCTCTCCCTCTGCCTCTCTCACCAGGGGGATTTCCCACAGCAGCAGCAACGCTGGAATTGTTCCTTCCTAAACGAGTTCAGGTGCTGTCAAGTGTTATTTGTTCTTTATTATTATAGGAATTAGGGGTTTTATCTTCCCCCCCCCCCCACCTTGGAAGCACCATTCTGGGATCCTAGAGCATCTCAATCCATCCCAAGACCTTGGTGTGGTTCTCAGCACCATCCAAGACTGTGGTTTTGCAGGTGGCATTGCAGCCAACCAGCCTGACCGTTAACAACAAGGAAAGAAGCACCCAATTCACCTCTTTGACCCCCCCTCCCCCAAAATCCCTTCCTACACAAAGCAGGTACATCCCAAAGAAATCAATCCCAGTTTCCACGAGGAAGAGGATGACAGGTAACCCGGGAGAAGAGGAATCTGCACAGAGGATAAATCAGGCAAAAGAAATCAAGTTCCCCAATGAGTCCCTTTCAGGTTCAGCCCCAAGTTAGAAACAGCTCGTTTCCTTTTGGTAAATGTCCAAGCTCGGGATCTTGAGCCCATGTAAAAGAAAAGGGGCAGAAGACAAAGGGTTTAAAAGAAGAAAGAAAGGGTTTGGAGAAAGGCACCGAGGAAAAAGGGGAAAATAAACCCCAAAGAAAACGGCAAGAAACCATTTTCCAAACCCCTGTGTCCTCACTAAGGCAAGTTCTGGCTGTCAGGGGAGCAAATGAAACACGGAACAAACAGGGAATGGGAAGGAAGGAAGGAAAGAAAGAAAGGAAAGGGAGAAAAAAGGGAGAGAGAGAGAATTCGGGGCTCGTGTTTGTAAAAACAACCGATTAATGCCCATCACTCTGCGGCTGCTTTATCAACCAGCTCATCCCGCAGCGGCATCTCTATCGATTCTCTCCTTCTCTGCCGCTACACGACAGTTTCATGCACTGGAAGTTCATCCTTGAGCTTGATCCTGAGCTCAACTAATCCCGAACCTGACCTGGAAGTTTTACTTTGTTAATTCAATGACAGTTTAAGAACCGAGGAGGGGGGGGGGGGGGAGAGAGAGGAGGGAGAGGGGAGCGGCAGCATCCTCGTCTTTCTCAAGGCAGTCGCACAGAGCCAGGAAACTCTGGTTTCAACCCACACGAGGCAAATCGGTTCTTTTCAAAGCACATAAGAGAGAGCAAGAAAAAGAATCCTACCTCGGCTTTTTATTCCAGTCTCAAAAAGTTGCCTGTTTTTTTCCCCCAGGTTGGTTTTTCTCCCAGCCTCTCCTTTCTCTTCCTCTTTTTCTTTTTCCCTCTCCATTTCTTTCTCTCTTTTTTTTTTTCTTTCCTTTTCCTCCTCTTCCTTTGGCTGATTTTTTTTTTTTCCTTTCTTCTCCACATCCTCCTCAGGCGTGTAATGGGGTTATTTTTACTTTCGGTTATCTAGCTTTATGAAGAATTGACACCACTCATACAGCTAGATAACCAAAGATAACAACCAACCCCTGAAGTCTACAGCATTAGCAGGAGAAAACAAAAAAAAACCAGACAAACCAACGCATCCCCAAAAGCTCTTCTTCATCCGAGAGCGATGGAAACGAATCAAAAACAACAACGACAACAAGAAAGAGAAGAGATGCAAATATTAGCAGCGAGATCCGTAACAGCAGCACACAGCTACTGCCTGTGGCCCTGCTCCTGTAAAAGCTCTCCCGAGCATCTTTTGGGACGGGCAGAATCAGGCTCAGGGAGGGGGAAAACCCCCCAATTTAGAGGCGACTGACAGGAACGAGCGATTTTGGTGCCGAGTTGCAAGCGGGTTGGATTTGCAAAGCAAATGATGTTCTGCAGGTGCTGAGGATTCAAGGCCGCGTTATTTTGTTAATAACTATGGAATGGATGCATTTGGAACTGGGAATAATCGAAGCCACAAGTTCAAAAGGTTCAGGGAAAAAAAAAAAAAAAAGAGCCCAAAAAGGACATTTCCCCACCCAGAAACGCGTTTCAACGCCCTCCCGACAAAATGACCGCGATCAAAACAAAACCTGCCGGGTAAGAGAAAGAACTTGTGATGCTTTGAATCCAGCCAAGGTCTGAGGGGGTTGGAACAGAAGCGAGGAATAAACACGGCGAACCCGGAGGAAATGATGAAAGGGAGGGAAGGGAGGAAAGAAGGAAAAGAGCGACTCTGCCCGTAGCTCAGGACTCCGGCCCGACGCGCAGGGACCCGCAGGCTCCCGTCCTCCCCGGGGGAAGCGCAGCTCTCGCCAGCTTTGAGGCGACCCACAGCCCCCCCGGCCTTTCTTCTTTAGCGGGGAACCCGCATCCCTCCCTCCTTCCTCCGAGCGTTCTGCATCCCTCCATCCCTTCCTCCGGGGGAAGGGGGGGGAGTGTGGGAGGGGATACCTGCAGCTTTCCTCGGCGTGACCTGCGTTCCTCCGGGGAGGAACCCGCATCTCTCCATTCTTCACAGGAGGAACCCGCATCCCTCCCCTCGCTTAGAGACCTGCGCCGCTCCATCCCTCCCTCACCTGCAAGCCCTCCTTCCCCCGCTGCTGCACGGCGAGGTGGGAAGAGGGCGGGGAGGAAAAAG
>WBNH01004029.1:0-27158 GCA_013401255.1 Urocolius indicus
CATCAGTGTGAAGATAGTGTTGTCTTTTTGTGCGAGATGAAATACCAACACAACTCCCTGTGCAATTTTCAAGTAAATAGTTTTATTGTGTTTTATTGAAATACAAAAGGCTTACATCCAGCAAATGTATTTGGTAATTAATAGTTGAGTGTTAAATACAATCATGGATAATCATTATTAAAATACTCATTTTGAAATGACTTATCTCTAGTGAGAACTAGTGTGATGTAAAATATACTAAACACATACCAAAATACATTTGTAGTGGAAAAACATGGAATGCTTTCAGCATTCTTAATGCATTCTGAACTTACATGATCAGTAGTGAAAAGCTAACATTTGTTGGCAGGAATGACTTCCAGTGCCATGCAAGAAGCATTTTTTAAAAATCATTGATTTTTGAAGTGTCACTGTATCAAATCACATCTTGGTGACTTTTAAATTCTTCTTCTAATTAAGTCAGTAAAAATACTATTTCAACTGTAAAAACTCAACCTTGTATTCTTGGTGCATCACCTTGATTTGTACACAATCACCATGTTTTGGTGGTTTTGCAGGCAAATCTGTGCAGTGAATCGTTTGGAATTTGTAAACAGTTCTTTTGAGCATATGTAGTAAGGTAAACTGAAGTTCAGTCCTTGCTGTGGTGACTGTGTGGTATAAAGTAAAAAGAATTGTCACTTAAATCAGCTGCTCTCCTGAATACATGGAAGTTTCACAGCTACACGAGGAGCTGCCATCCAATATAGTCAAGAACTTTGTAGATGCTCAGTTTGAGCTCTAAGTACAACTTCTGGTGTGCACCAAGCAAATCCTGCCAGAATATTACACAACGCTGGTGCAGCATATAAATATAGATATACTCAGGAAAACGATGTTTAGGGTAAAGTAGTGCTCATACTTGAATCAGGTTTGTGGATCCATAAGAGCATATATTCCTAAGCCTATAAAACACTTGATGGCCAGTGACAGTCTGCTTATATGCCTTCTACAAGAACTAATAGTACCTCTCAAAATTATTTGTATGTATAAAGTGTATGTGCTTATTGTGACTCTGTCATCTAGGTGCTCCTGAGAGGGTATTTATGAATATTAATCTCATTCTGTGAAGGACAAGAGTGCAGGTATTGTGCCTCAGCAAGCAGTTTGAGGTTTTAGGATAACCTGGCAATTTAACTGTCACCAGAAATGGAGCAATCTGTACATATGTATACATGTGTTTAAAACAGAAGAATTGGAATCTGATGTTCATAGAAACCATTAAAAAAAATAATCATGTCTGCAGTGTAATTTGCAATGTGAATACTGCTGAAGAACATGGAGAAGTTTCCAAATGCCATCAATGTGGCCTTTGGTCAATTACAGTTCATATTTCCATATTTTCCATGTTTGCCACTTGCATTAGTGTATGAAGGAAAGGTTAAAAAAAGGGTATAGAAACATGGTGAACATTTTTACTCGAGGGATTGTGACATAAAATGTGTAAGAAGTCACTTCTCAGCAAACACTGTTTCTAGCACTTTGCTCTTAAAGATGCTGTTAAGATCCGTAAACAGTGGATGCTTGACACATGCATCTTAACAATGGTGACTTCTTACTAGGCAAAATTTAGACATGTTCAAGTAGTTGGTTAAATGGTCATGTAATTTCTCTTTAATAAAACAATTTTTAAAATGTGTACTGATTTTAGAGCTAAAATGTTATATCTTTAGGAATCCTTGATATTTTTCATGTCCAAAATCAACCTGAGGTCCAGTCTTGAGTAATGCAGACCTTCTTTGTTTAATACCTGAAAAAGAAACTCTCATAAGATATTTGAAAAACACGTTTTAATTTGAAAATATGTTGTTTGATCTCTGCTAAGGGGCAAAGTCTCGCTAAAATCCATTGAGATAATCTCCAGTTCATTGCAAGGAGAATTGAGTCAGCTCCTGAAATTTTTTACTTACCAAGACTTTGAGATCAGAGTAAAACTCCTCTTTTTAAACTCCCTACTAGAATAATACTGTACTTCTGTATGAACTAACAAACAAGTACCACCAATATCATCATAATCTGGAGAACACATTTTCGTAGCACACTGCATTCTAATTATTTTACAGTGAAAAGGACCAGTATCTAAAGTATCTACAAGACTCTCAGTTACAGCAGACCTGGGATAAAATAATCTTTGGGATGTTCCCCTGTGACGGGATGTTCCCATGCAGCGCTTTGACTGTAAGAGCTGCAGCTAGGTTAATGGTTAGTCTTCTCCAACCTAAATGATTCCATGATGTATTTTACAGATTCTTTAAATTTAGCGTTATGAAACAAACAGTTCTATTGTTCTCTCGCTGAGTGATTTATTTCCCATGCTTCTGGGCAACTTTGTGTCAAATATTCGTGGATCTCCCTAAGGTTTTATCTAAGTTTGTTAAAACTGATTTTCTGCAGTGTCTATTGCAGCACAGTTCTTTTGCAAGCTTAGGAAACTTCGTGAAGACTCTTTTGATGAGATAATTTTTCAGGGGTGAAATCCATTATTGAATTTTGCTACACAATGTCTTGAAAAAGAAGCCTACTTACCCATGCCATGAACAAGCAAAGATAAGTGATCTTTGTAGAACAGTGTCCATTAAATCAAAAGAAAAATATTACACTTTACAGGCAGCTTGACAGAAGACTCTTAGAGCTGAAATGCAATGTGCTTTGTTTTTCAGCATCTTTTTCACTGCATAATATCCAGCACAGTTACTAACAGGGGACAGCAGCTATCATAAGAGAAGACCTGCATTTTGCATGAGCTTGTGCCTTCTGCTTTCATCTCAATGAAGCAGAGTCAGATCAGCAACATAATTTCTAGAGAACTTCTGCCTGTTAGACTCTCAACCTTAGCAGGACAACTGTGGACTGGCGGATCCACTTGAATGTGTAAGTTCTAGGTTGTGATCCTATTCTGCATTGGGCCAAAGAAAGATGACCATGACAGTCATTTTATTCCACTATTTGTGGGCCAAGGCATACTAAATTCCCAGTGACCTGACCATATGGAGACTTAACTGTGGTTTTCAGCTGCTTGCAATAACTAGTGGTTTCTACTGAGCTCAGGCAGAAGGATAAGTTCTTCACCTGAGCATCAACCATGTTTGTTAGTTCCTGGATGAATAATAGGATAAAAACTCAACCAAACAAAGCCCCTTCTGGTAATGAAGTTTCGCAGTAATTTTCTGTGTGGTGGCTCTATAACTGAGACTTTTCTTTTTTCCCCTTTAGGAAGGAATTGAAGATCATTTTACCTTCTACTGGAATTTTATGCTTATTTTTGCATATGCCTTTATAAATACTAACCTGTACTTGGAGTAGGTACCTGTTCTAAAAAGCTGTCACTGCTATCATTAGTTACACATTGCAAAACAGAATTTAAAGACTAGAATTTTCAGTTTGGCCTAGGAGTTGAACATTCAGTTCAAGTTCCATATTCTGTTTCTTGACTCAGCTTTTCTCTTTTTTGTCTGTTGACTCCAAAGACAAAGGAGGTTCCAAGTTACAAAACTTGAAATAATATTTGAGATCCAAGCAGTATTCTGCTCAAGTTAGAGCTCCTACTTGTTCAAACTCTGCAGCTTAAGCAGGTTACAGCACAAGTTACTTTTAAGTGATCTATTACTGCAATTTAAAATCTCCACTTTGGCCTGCATTTTGTGTTGCTTTGCCAATTCAGATATTCTTTCTTTACTCAGGTATTTCAGTGACTACCATGTTAGCAAATGGTTACATAGAGTGGAACTTTGATGTCTAAAATGATATAAGAAGGAATTGTTGTCATTTCAAGCATTCAACAAACCTGAGCTTTTCTTTGCATGAAGTTAGTACAAAGAGGCTTCCTGGTAAAGTTGATAATCAGGAAAGTCAACAGGTTTTTAAAGCTCTTGAAAATAGTCACATACCTTGGTTTTGTCTGGCTGATGCCGGAATTGATGATTTTCAGAGACTAACTTGTCAGTGTTGGCTTTGTAAACTGGTCTGGTGACCTGCAACAGTTTAAAAACAAAAACAAATAAAAATCACTGGATTAATGATGTCACTAAATCACCAAGGGCACTCAGATAGGATGGATCTCCAATGCCATGCCAGAGAGTTGTATGAAGAGCAGTTCTACAGTTGTGTTATGAAACCTACAGAGCAGCAAATATGTGAAGGAAAAGAAATGAGTTAGTATTTTTAGTTCAGAAATCGCCAAGCAAGAGATTAGAATCAAATGTGGTTTAGTTGTGGAGTTAATTCATGAAGCTGGATCTGTTATTTGAGGCAGAAGTGTTTGTTGAGGGATAAGAAAAAGACTTCCATGCATTATACCTCCACGCTGGATTGTGTTTTCGGGTTCACTTAGTGCTTCGTCATCAATGATCTGTGAGGAACTGACCCAAGCACTTACACTACAAGCCGTATGCCAAAAGCTAGTTACGGGTTCATCGTGTTCAAAAGCAGGATTAATCCTTACAGCATTTTCAGATGGGCAGCTGTTGAAAGTAGGACTTCTACAATGCAGAACATTTTTGTTTAGGTGAGATTTGAAATTGCAAAAGGGAAAAAGGAATCTTTTGAAACGTGTAGAAAAAGATGGTGAGCAGCTTACTGCAGATTAGAGTTTCTTTTGCTTTGTCTTCGTAACTTAATAATTAAAATGGTGAAGAGGAAAACAAGGCTCAGTAAGCCAAGAATGAGAGGTTTAAAATTGAAGGGTTGTGTGGGTTCTGGAGCAAATTTTGCACAGCGCTGTCGATGATAAAGGTCGTGTCTACGTACAGGGCATCTAAAATTGGAAGAGGAAGAGAAAAAAGTACAGGACTTGAAGGCAGAAAATGCTGAGTACCTCAAAAGAAAACAAAGGAAAATCTGCAATTAAATGTAAGTACAGTATTCCCAGTGTAATTAATTGTTGTATGTCTGTATGAAGTAATGTTGTTGATGACAGAGGAATGAGAGTATTATTAGACTCATGAGAAGCTGACATATTCTTTGCCAACCTTTAAATTTTGAGGAATTTATGTGTTCAGAACATCTCTGCCAAATTTGTAGCTCCACAGGTGAAGTTGAAATAATATTTGTGGTTTAGAAATTCAAGTGCGTTTTGCAGTACTGTCTAAACACATCTTTGAAGCCTAATATTCTGTGTATTGGTGATTTTAATCACAGTATCAAGGTCCAAAATAAGAGTTTTACTACAAATATCTCCCTTTAAAGCAAGAGAGAAGGTTGCCATATTTGATATAAGAACAGAGGGGTTCCAGTTGGTGGAAAAACTAGTGTGGTTTTGAGTAAATTCACAAGCAAAACAAGAGGTTGACTGAAGCAATTAATCACCATAATTTTCTCCCAGCACACTGCACAGGACTGCCCGAGCTGGAAGTCAGAATGGCAGGAAGTTTGTAACTTGCTACAGTTCACAACATACTTTAAAATAGCTCTTATTTTAACATACTTTAACTTACTTTAAAAATCAATTTTGGCTTTCCATCATTTAATGTAAAATTCTGTTCTGGAATGTTGATCTCATTAATATTTACAAATATCTAAATGGTGGGTGTCAGGAGGTTGGGACATCCCTTTTTTTGATGGGGTACCCCTTGGTACCCCATTACCAAGTGGAATGGGATGAAGCTGGAACAAAAGAAAGTTCCATTTAAACATAAGGAAAAACCTGGCACAGGCTACCCAGGGAGAGTGTGGAGTCTTCTTCCCTGGAGGTCTTCAAGAGCCTCCTGGACACGTTCCTGTGTGACCTGATCTAGATGAATCTGCTTCTTCAATGGGTTGAACTAAATGATCTCTAAAGGTCCCTTCCAGCTGCCTTCCATTCTATGATTCTATGGTCAAGTACAACCACTAACTTCACAACTCCAGGCCCATCACTAAACTAAACCATACTCCTTAGTACTTCATCACAGAATCACAGAATCTTAAGGGTTGGAAGGGACCTTGAAAGATCACCTGTCATTCTATGTGTTTGCATTTAGGAGGAGCTGCTAATCTTCCAGTCTTTCCCAAAAAGCCTTGAAAGCAGCCTCAGCCTTCGTGTGCTTTATTGGAGTGGTCTGGAGGCAGAATAGTGCTCATAGGTGTGTCTGTAAGCATACAGATTTCCTTTGTAATATGTCTTAGAGAAATATGTTATTTAATTTTTCCAAGGCTTTTTTTTTTGGAAAATTCATGTTCATCTCTGCAACTGATGCTGAATTTGTAATAAACTTCTAAAACCATCTCTGAAAAATAGCTGTATCATGGTGCTTTATGTGTACTAACAGGCAGAAATAGAGTTATCCATCATGAGAATACTTGCACTGAAGAAGGATATTGTGATGTAGCTTGAAGTGTCTGAATATTGTGATCTCGTCCTATTAACATTGTTTATGCTGTTGAAAAGTGTATGCTCAGCCCCACTTGTCTGTGCAATAGACAGACCAGGGGTCTGTTAACAGAATTGACGAAACTTACTTGCAGACAGCTCCTCTTCCTGGAACTAACTCGCATTTCCCACCATTGATGCAGAGGTGGGGTTGCAGCTCGCAGAGGCTGCGGCAGGGGAACCCATCTTGGCTGACATAGCCTGGCTTGCAAAGGCAGTTGGCCTCCCTTGTCCACTCGTTCATTACGCACTCGGAGAACTCATCACAGGCCATGAATTTGCATGGGTCTGCCTGATCGGCTGTAAAGGACAGGTGTATCGTTAGTTGGTGCATTACCCCAAAGTAACTTGGCAGGTTTTGTGGCAACTAGAGATGATACTTCTTCCCATTTACTGACCCGCCGCTTGTGCATCTTAATAGGAGACTGTATTCTAGCAGAAAAGGACACACATCCTTCTTTGTGTAGATGGCAAAGGAGGCATGCAAGCTTAAATACTTGCATGTTTGTTTGCTCTATCACTATTGAGCTGTGGTTTTATCATCATCTCATTGACAATGATTTTCATGTTTTTGTGGTTTTAATCCTTTTTTTGAGCAATTGCTAGGTTCATGCTCATGGATAGCCTTGCAGATGTGTAAGAAACTTTCAACTGTAATGATCTTAAATGCAGAATTTAGGACATGGCAGACGGATAGATTATTAAATATTGCACAATACTATAGAGCTATAGATATCTGCAACCTAGAAATACTGGCACAGTCTAGAAAAGAGATGTGAAGGTTTATTAAAACCATGTTTTGGCATTGGAAAAACTTGCTGGTTTATTTTTTATAACTAGTAAGGGATGCCTCTGTGAGGAAAACGGATCTGTTGATGTTCAGAGGAAGGTCCAAATCAGAGACAGCTTAAAGTTCTAGCTTCAGCTGTCACACAAGTATACTTCTTCTTCTCCTTTCTCTGCGTCCTACTAGAAGTGAAAAAAGAGTCCCAGAGGGAGATATTTTAACTCATTGCTCAGCCCAGCTTGTGCTGATGGGTTGATAAGGAGGAAGGCTTATGGAGGCAATTTCCTATATATCATGGGTTAAAGCCCTTAGAGGGCAAAAGATGAACAGCAGCCCAAGGAGTACAAATTCTGTTCTTACCAGCAAATGGTTCCAATGACATGTGTGAATCCAAATTTTTCTTCTATTTTTTTTTTAAGTGTACAAAAATCAGAATAGAAAGCACAGAAAAGGAAGGAAATGAGTGGTTATATAGACAGAAGCTGCATTACACAGCCCTCCTTAGTTATATAGGCTTCAAATATTTTAAGAAGAAAAATCTGTAGTTTAAAAAGAAGATTTGTATTGGATATTGCAGGATATACCTGTAAATACTAACTAGGCTGAGAATTTTCTACCAGAATCACTTCACGCCTTCTACTAGATGCTTAGCAACTGTAATTTCAATGAAAAATGAACATCACCTTCTTTATAGTAGTACTGGACACACAATAGGATATCTTTAACTGATTGCAATTAAGCAGAACCATATAATTCTATGGCTAGTTCTTTTGTTTTAAATTTTAGACTAGTGAGTTTTAGTATGCTCAATTTCCCATGGCTATATACAATGTGCATGTTGATTTGGGGATCTACTTTGCTTCTGAAATGTATGTACATGTAATCCCTAACAATTGGGCATCAAAATAATATAATAAATCACAAAGGAATGTTATTGTCAGGCAAACCTTTGGCAGTATCCAAAAACACTCAACTAACCAACAAAAAAGTAACAAAAAAAGTAAAAAACCCCACAAATAGTTTGCTTTGCTCATTAATACTGATGAGGAGCTACAAAGTTTAGTCTCTAACAAATCACTAACAAAAGAGTTTGTGCAATTGAGTAGTTGATCAAAACAGGAACAATTGCATTAACTGCAAATCTCCTGTAAGTCTCTTCCCAGTTTTGATGGTCATAGTTTACCTTTATAGCACTGGATATACAGGTCAATAGTGCTTGTAAGGAGACTCATGCTCTGTGTAAGCGTCACTCAGGGGTGTGTGCTACAGCCCTGCAGTTTTCAGAAGCTGAAAGGTCTCAGCACATTTCTGTTTGACAAGTACAGCTTGACATAAGCATTTCACTGGATGAAAAGTTAATTTTTTGACGACAGTGTTTCATTTTCTCTAATAAAGTGTTGGGCTACATACCTGCCATATTTTGTCATCTTTTCTGCATATTCTTTTTATTTAGATTACAAAAATCATACATGGTAGTTTTTTTGAACACTTGCTATGATATGCAGTCAGCCCTTTGCAGCTATTGAGCCTTTATATATATTTTGGTCTGTCAGTTTCCATCAGTTTCAATTTAGTACAACATTATTACCACTAGATGGCTCTTAGTTTCACAATAAATTTGAATTTATGTTTCACACCATTACCAAGGATCTGGGCGAGGGCATAGAGTGCACCCTCAGCAAGTTTGCAGAGAACACCAAGTTGGAGAGGAGTGTTGGTCTGATGAGGTCAGGAAGGCTCTTCAGAGGAACCTGGACAGGATGGAATGATGGGCCAAGGCCAATTGTATGAGGTTCAACAAGGCCAAGTGCCAGATGCTCCACTTGGACCACAACAAACCCATGCAATGCTACAGGCTGCGGCAGAGTGGCTGGAAAGATGCCCAGAGGAAAAGGACCTGGGGATGTTGGTTGACAGCTGGCTGAACATGAGCCAGGAGTGTGCCCAGGTGGCTGAGAAGGCCAACGGCATCCTAGTTTGTATCAGAAATAGTGTGACCAGCAGGACCAAGGAGCTGATTGTCCCCCTGTGCTCAGTGCTGGCGAGGCCATACCTCAAATACTTTGTCCAGTTCTGAGTCCTTCACTACAAGAAGGACATTGAGGTGCTGGAGCATGTCCAGAGACAGGAAATGAAGCTTGTGAAGGATCTGGAGAACAAGTCTGATGATTAGTGGCTGAGGGAACTGGGGATGTTTAGTCTGGAGCAGAGGAGGCTGAGGTGAGTATGATTGCTCTCTTATAACTACACAAAAGGAGGTTGTAGTGAGGTGGGGGACAGTTTCTTCTCCCAAGTAACAAGCGATAGGACAAGAGGAAATGGCCTCAAGTTGCACCAGGGCAGGTATAGATTGAATATAAGGAAAAAATTCTCAGCTAAGAGGTTTGTTAGACACTGGCACAGGCTGCTCAGGGAAGTGGGAACATATATATTATAAAAATGTGTGGGAATATACCAGCTTTCTAAACAGAATTTCGTCTATTTTCACATTTTACTTCTGCTCATAAACTTGAAACAACAGCTCTTAAGGCAAACTCACTGAGGTACCATTTTCTTAAATTAATATTGAAATACCATGTCACTAGAGCAACCAATATGAAGATGAAAGACTTAAAAGATTCTTCTGTGATTGCATTTTAGCAACTTTCTCATTTTAATTTTTTTTCATGAAAGTTTGCTACTGAAGCAGAGAACATGTGTTAGCCCAAAGTTCACTCTTTTCAGTCAACTCATTTAATACTTTCCTCAGCAAAACATCAGTTTATTACAACAGTATTTGAAAGCTTGAATACTGTGGTTTTGTTATCTTAATGTACCACAAACTGTGTATGCTTTTAGTGGCCACAAGGAGATATGCAAAATGAAAACAGATTTAGAAAGTGCCTGCATGAATTGCAAAGATTTTCTTTTGTTCAGGAATTGTCAAAGATCTGTACATTAGAAAATGGCTCTACCAAAACAGCTAGAGGTGTGTGCATGCAAAGGTATTGGTATTGTTTTTCTCCATGCCAATGAAATTAATTTCAGCCCTGAAATAATTACCAGAACTTGAAAATAGATCCAGGCTTCAATTTTATAAAACAATATTGCTTTTGAAAACTTTTAACTGCTGGCAATACAACAGTGTTGAGATATGTTGCTACTGACTTTCCACTGTTTAACAGAGATTACAGTTTTATTTGAAAGGTGTTTAATCATGAGGGATTCTGTAATTGTGAGTGGATAGAGTTCTACATGTACTTGTGCTCTGGTTAGTATCTGTAGAATCCAATTAGTCCTATAAATTATCTCCTCCTGTCTTGAACTGTGAAGCCCTTTAGAAATAGGTGGTTTACTCACAATGTTGCAAAAAGCATCAGAAATGATATTTACATACTCAGGTGCAAGATTTGTGTAAGTCACTCCTGTAAACAGCATGTGAGCCTAAACAGCATGTGAGCCTAGAAGGCTATTTTGGCCCAGCCCTTATTCTGCAGATTTTAGTTCACTGTGTTTGGCTCTAAAAATCAACTGATTTATGTGCAGAGACCAATGCCTCCACCCAGCACTTCATGGTAGTATCAAAATAAGTTTGCAGGTAATTTGAAACATCTCGTTTTTTCTCATTACTCCTGATCTCTGTGAGGCTATTTCTAACATCGTTATTTCCAAACAGTAGCACTTCTGAACCTGTAATAATCTGGAAAAGGTTATCTGCTTGGTTTTGATTTTGCACATACAGTAATAACACAGTCTTACCTGGCTCAATATCCAGGGAATAACTGTCAATCTCCAAATTGAGGTGTTGGGCTGCAGCATCACAGAAATCTTCTAAAACACAGTGTACAGCTTCTGTGATATTGTATGGCACTGTCCTGGCAAATTTCATTTTGCTGTTCACAATCACACTTCCATTTCTGAAGTTAAGTATTTCCAGGTGCTTAAAACCTGTCAGGTTGGACTGAAGGTATGGAAGTAGCTGCAAAACAGAAATTTGTCTTTATTTTAACTTACTGTCAATGTCTACTTGCTATTAATTTCTCTTCCAGCCACTTCTCATTATCAAGTACACACATCACACTCTTATTTCTCTGAATTTTAGCACAATTGTTAAACTCCACCACCATTTTCACTTTTTTGTTTCACACCACCTTCTGGACTTTTGCATTTTTCTCAACAATATATTGAGAAACTGATGGATAGCATTTTCCCCTGTAATGAAATGCACTGCAGCTGGGGAGTTTATTCATCTGGAAGAGAAAAAAAGTCACCTCCCTCAAAAGCCAGCTTTAATTATTTTCAAACGTTGACTCCAGGCAGGTTAGGGCATAGCATAATAGGCATGTTACTGAGCTGACCTGGTGCCCTATTGTACCCACAGAGAAAAATCCATATCTAATGACATTCCCCCTGCTAAGCTATGGTATATTTTGAATAGCTTGTTTTTAAATCCGGCATGGAGACACAAGCCTTAGGTGTAATCAGCACCGCTATGCTGTTGATGTGAATCTAAGAAAAAGCCAAACAAATTACATGCCAGGCAAACACCTGGAGTCTCTCGAACAAGTGAAAACTTTCATAACTAACTTCAAAAACTCTTTATATCCTGAGAGCATCCCAGTTTTATGTATCCTTTAAGAATACAGCTTATCAGACTGAATGGTAATAGGATCTGATACTGTTAAAACACTTTAAACTGTGTCTGACAACTGCATATGTTGTTCAAATTGATTTTCACCCACCAGTTGCATGAATTGTTGTTCTAATGCTTTGTATTCTGTCGAACTCCTATTGAAGAGGTCATCAGAAAAGTGCATGTTGGTGACCCTCAGGCTGAAAAAAACCACCAGCTCTTTGCCTCTGGCTGCGGTTGTCATGGAGCTGGTTGTCACATATTTCGGCGTAGGAGCTTCTGCAGGGGGAGTTGTCTGAACTGAGATATAACCACTGCCATGCTCCACTTCATCCACTGCTGCTGTGCTCGTCACACCGATGTGATCTAACTCGGCAGCGATATCCTGCATTCCCGGCTTGGTACCATCAGGAGGAATGCCCTCAGATACAGGCACTGTGGAACCTGGTACTTCAGAGGACTGTTGGATGATCTCAGAGTGACTGTAGGATGGACTGCTTCCTGCTGGCAGCAGCACTGTTTGGACTGATGCTAGCATGTCTACAGTGTCTTCAGGCTGTGTGGTGGAGAGATCACTTGAACCAATAAAGAAAGGCAATGTTTCATAAATGCTGGCCGTAACTAACATGTCATCATAGCCTGATGATTCTGGTTCATCTATGATCTTAACTGCTGCAGAAAAGAACAAAAGGGGGGAAAATCAAACAGTTATTTTGAAAAGCAAGAATACCAAACATCAAGCACCGAAATAAGATGCATATTGTATTTTCACTGAAGCATTTTTAAAACAACATTTAACACTATCTAAACATGAAAAATGTTATTTCTATCACCAAGGAAGGACTACTTGTACAAAAAAAACCTCATCCATGTTTGAGTGATGAGACATGTGGGTGCTCTGGTTAAACAATAATTACACTTAATAAGTATTCACTGAGCCATTCCAAAGCACATACTTGTTTTGAAGGTACATAATCACACATTCAGTTTATACTGACTGAAAGGGTAGATTGCAGCTTTGAGTTGTCTCCTTGGATCAGTTATGTGCCTGAGTCATTCTGTTCTCTTCTGTGAGAGGTTAAAGCTATTATTTGCTAGTAATCATAAAATATGGTTATGAAAAACAGTACAACCTCTTCAGATGCAAATTGTGTTCATTTACCTAAAAGACAACAGCACTGGTGAAAACACTCAAACCTTAAGAAATCATCAATTGCACCTGAAGAGGACATTTGATCCAGATGCTAAACTTCTATGAGGTCCTCGTTGGGGTTTGCTGTGGATCTGGGATGTGTGATAACTGGAGCAGAAATCCAAATCTAAAGCATGATGAATGAGACTCTTTGAATTTGACTTGCAGCTGCCAGGCCTTGATGACTTCATGGAAAACAACAGCCTCAAAGAAACAGAGACCTACCTAAGCTGACAGCTTTGTTCTTTTCTAATGATAATATAATAATAATAATAACTTAGGCGAGCTCTTCACCGCAGTCTTTAGCAGCCCACTGCAGGCAAATTGCTTACCAGCAGATAGCAAGAAGATTTTTTTTTTTCTCCAATTGATGAACATACCCTACATATTGATTTCCTTCCAGTGGCCAATGAAAGGACTAAAGGAGAGCAAACTTTTGCACAGGGAGTAACCTTGACCAAAGGAGGTGTCAACTATTCTATCCATGGCATGGAGTTCCCCATGGATATTCTTTGTGTACCTTTTGGTTTCCTTCCTTCTAAATGAATGAGGTCCAGACTTCTGCTTACGGTATTGCTGGTTTTAGGAACAAATGTAAGTTTTCAACATAGAAAAGCTTAATATGATAGCTGTCTAGTTTCTTGACAGATAATTTAACAGTGTGTACTACATTTTGCTTCCCCCTTGTAGATAAAGTGCCTTGATCTAACATACATTATTTTCCATATAGCCATACATAGCCCCATTCTGCCAAGATGACCACACTTTGCAAATCAGCAAAGCATCCTTCTAAGGTATAGTATATAGTTTCACTAGAATTAGATGCTTGAAAAGAATTTTCTCCTGTGTGTTTACCACTTTGCATGAATATACAAGAGCTGCTGCATGTACTCTTTATTTCTTCCTCTGTATTTTTTTAATTATGTATGTTACAGTAAATATGGTGATTTAATGATAGTGAAGAGATAACACATACTAATGAAATAATAATATATATATGTATAATATATATAATACATAGTATTAATAGTAATAAAACAAGTAAAAAACATAATAGATGGACCCATGGCTAAACTATTGCATTAGGTTGTGAGCTAGATTTACTTTCAGTTCTGCTTCAAATTCCTCAGGAGTCTTAAGAATATACCCTTCTGTGGTATTGATCTCACCTCTAGGAGGCATTTAAAAGTGAGATTTGTCCTTTAAGCCAGTCATCGTTGCTTTCTTTTTAGCCAATTGAGAGACATTTATGTCACTCGTAAGAAAACCATCCACCCATGTACTGGACCTTTTGAAGTGCCTATATCTTTCTGTTGACTTCAGAACATAAGCAATGAATTTATGTGAGATGACTGGTTTTCCCCTTACATAGTTTCTGTTACCTAAATCAGTCCCTTCAGCCCCTTGTAGCACTATTAAGGTTCACTGATTTCTCTGGAGTGCTGAAGTATTAGAATGATAAGGATTATTAAAGGTTTTTTTTGAAAAATGAAAACTCTTTCCATTGTGTCAAAGTTTGACATTACCAGTAGGGCAGTGTGGTTCTGTCTCTGAAGGATGAGTGCATTTCACTCTGCAATGGTGTAACATGATGTTACTGGAATGTTTCTCCCAGTACTTTCAGTTCTAAGCTCTTCCATTTGTTTCAAATGCTTCACATGCCCTGGCTAAGGGAAGAACTAGATTCTTTTTTTAAAAAAAAATCTTTTTTTGGGGCTGTGGACTTCTAGGAAAAAAATCAGAAAATAATCTGAATATTCTGAAGTAGAGCTCCTCAGATAATGCAATGTGGAAGGATCATTACTGCAAGTGCTCCTATTTATGTAGCCATTACTTCAGTAGCTAGTGCATGTATTTTTAAGTTACAAATATATCTGTCTGAAAGAACTGTATATTTTCAGACTGTTTTTAACAGGTGTTAACAGATGCTCATACTGAATTGCAGCAAGGTGCTGTGCTACAGCACAGCTTATCACATCAGCAGAGCATGTTCCCATAGCTACACGTGAAAAAACATTCTAGAAACAAGATGTGGACTACTCTGACAGGACTAATGAGGGTAAGGACACCTTCCATGTTTGCTGCTTTCTGGATATACAAAATATTACGAGTTTGTTAGGCAATTGCCTTGCAAGATATTCTCCCTGTTTTGAAGACCAAGTTATTACATACTGTTACATGTTCTTGAAGGATTCCCTTGTTACCTGGAAGCTTAAAGTAGAGCAATCATCAAAGACAGTTCCAAAATTTTCCTGGACAGCTGATGATTATGGAAAACCATTTTGATTTACTATGGAACAAATTAGTAGGAGCTGAAAAAGTGGGTGCTGAAAAAGTTTTCCAGAGACCAGGTTTTAGGAGAGGCAACTGCAAAGCAGTTGCATGCTGCAAGGGGTGCCTAATTTTCCCCTAACATTAGCTGGCTGATGCTAAATTGTTGAAGATAACTCATCTCTGTCAACATTTAGCATCTCTATCTCATATTGGACAGGGTAAGTTTTTATAGTCAGTTTTGTTGCCTTCATCTTTATGCATGAAAATGCCATGCCCCAAGTGCCTCACTTTAACTAGCAGAATATTTGGAAACCAGGATGATTTAGATGATAAAAATTCCCACTTGACAAGGGACTACATTTCGCCTTCTTGAGCTTTGATATTTAGAGTTGAGTTCTACTCCCATATTTATCAGCAGTGAATTCACTGAAATCCATGGAACTGTGGTAGCGTAAAAACCTGAATAAGTGAGATTGAGAGTGCCCAGTCCTGTGGCCCTTATGGTAAAAGTTTTCCACCAGATTGTAAAATAGTTCCTTTCCTTTCACATGAGGAGTTTTCCCACCTCCCTTCCAACAACCCTCATGGCTCTTCATGACTGAACTGCACAAAAGAAGAAGTGAGCTTAGAGTACTATTGATTCTGGGGAAGACTGAAGTATCTTTCTAGGATGAAGCATCTGTGTTACTAGAGAGCAGCCAGAAGAGAACACCAAGGTATTGTGGGAAACTGGGGCTGTGTATATGAGGTGTAGCACAGAATGCTGCACCACAGTTTCACATGCTAATACTGCGTTGAGAACATGAGGTACTTTTCTCTTGCTGTGTCCTCATGTTTCTGTGAAATCAAGGTTAGAGACAGACTAGAAAAATAAACACGAGTGATGTCTGTTTACAAAGCTCTTGCTCTTACTTGTTACACTGGTAAGGAATGAAAATTACTTATCAGTTAGGGGAACTCAGAACAGATTTATTAGCATTAGTGCTTGAGACATTAATGCAGGATGATCTGATGGGATGACCCTGCAGTACCACAGAGAAATCTTCTCTCAGTATGAAAACATACACTCAAGCATAAGATTGTGATGATATTTTCTAGGTAGATAGTATTTTAGAAAGAGATACCGACAGAGAAAGAAGAACTGAAATGGCAAGCATGAAGCAGAATCACCATACATACAGTACACATTGGGCATATGGCTCTGCGTATGTGTAGATATAGATAGGCTATACATAGACTATCAAGGTCTTCTGGCATCCTCTTATTACAGACAAAGTGACTTAAAAGGCCTTGAGGGCACAGCAAGATGATCTCTGTGCACATATTGCCTGTTTTCATAAGCTGACAATTCTCATTTATCAGTCACTCTCTCTCCAGCTGAGACAGACAGCGACTGATCAGAGAGGTGGTGTTAGTCCCCTGCAATGTGCAAGGAAATGGGCTCAACTGGAAGGCTGCTGAGGAGTTAGTGAAGCACAGCATCAGCCCCGACTTCAGGGGTTATTGGTAGTTGTGCTTTGTCTGATGTGTGTCACGTTGCATAGGCATGTCCTGCAGCACTTGAAGTGACATGTTGAAATCAGCACTAAAATGATTTCCAACACGTTTTGCCAAGCTTGTCCACTGTCTATGTGAGAATGATACAAATCAATCTTAGGGAGTTAAAAACTATGGAAGAAGCAAAGGTGACCTAGACACTTGGAATGAACTAAAACAAAACTCCTTTGCATTTAAAATATTGCTTTTCTATATAGAACCAACATATATTGGTTTTCAGACTAGATCTAAGGAAGAAATTTTGTATGATAGGGTGGTGAAACACTGGAACAGATTGCTCAGAGAGGTGGTAGATGCCCCATCCCTAGATGCATTCAAGATCAGGCTGGATGAGGCTCTGAGCAACCTGTCCTAGTTGAAATTGTCCCTGCTCATTGCAGCAGGGCTGGACTAGATGACCTTTAAAAGTCTTTTTCAACCCAAACTATTCTATGACTCTGTACATGCATATAATTTTGAAATATAACATAAAATGCACTTAAACTGGTTCATTATAGGGCAATTATTTATATTTCGCTCAGTTTGCCTGATAGATGAGATTTTTACAGCTGAAAGCTAGAAAAAACACAGGCAATTATTTTACGCAACCTCTTAAAACCACAAACACGGAAGATTTAGATATTCTTATCTGAGCATATTTCATTTCAGCATACAGTTTGGTCTACAACACTATCATTCAGGTGTAAAGGACCCGCAGAGAGCATGAAATAAAATGCTGAACTTGAGTATAACCCCAAAGTAACCATATTGAAGGTTAAACAATGGCATGGAATTAAAAACTGCTGTCAGCAATAAAAAACTCAGCTCTTAGCCACCACTTACCTTCCCACAAAGATGTTCACTAAACTCTCCAGATGTTTTTTGTATTACACGGACAAGGCAGGGTAATCTTGTACTGAGGAGAGTTTTATATCTAAAATGAAAGTGCTGTTGGCAAAAATGTGTAAACACTGAATTAAGAGGCAATTTCCTGAGTGCATTGCTGTATTAAATCTTTGTAAAAAGAATGCTGTATGTAGGCATTTATTCCCAACTGAGGGAGTAAAGTACATACGTTTGACTTATCAGAAAAAAGATCAACTGCTATTTCAACAACTTTTAGACGTCCAGATAGTTTGTCCTCTCATTTTTTTAAGTGAGGAAAACCCTCCTAATTGACCATGAGTAAGGAATCGCTATTTGGGAAAGGTCAAATTGTTATGAGATATTTTATTCTGAAAATTTTCATACTTTGCCGCTGTGCTTTGTCATCATGTTTTCACAACCAGAGATGCTCGTAAATGTCATTCTGACATGGTGTCACAATAGGAGTATTTTGTATCCCAGTAAATTAGTACTTAGTAATGATAATCATCTCTCATTCTCAGACAGTTCCACCTTATACTCTGAGAATCACAGAATCTTGAGGGCTAGAAGGGACCTCAAAAGACCTGAAAAGTTAAAACTGCAGAATTCAGAGTGCTGAGTAATTTCAGTGCTGAGTAACTTACTAATCTCACGTGTGTTTATTATGAAAAAAAAATCTTCCAAGGGTGCTTCTTTAGATGGGTTCCACACACTTGCATCCATGTAGTTATAACTGGATAACCTGGACAACCTTGCTTTTACTGACTTTCATGCTTAGCTCAGTGATTGGACAAAAGCAACAGATTCTGGGACATGTTTGCTCCCAAACAGAGCTATGACACGGTCCTTATCTGCCGTTGGATCTTTACCATAATAGTATCACATACTTCTTCAATAAATGAAGAAATAACTTAAAAGCAAAGGATTCTTCGCTTGTTCTTCAAAGATGCATAAAGATTTAGAGTAAATAATATTTACAAATATCTAAATGGTGGATGTCAGGAGTTTGGTTTTTTTTTTCTATTGTATCTAACAACAGGACAAGCGGTAATGGGATGAAGCTGGAACACAAAAAGTTCCATTTAAATAGAATTTATAAAATTTAAGTAATAAATAAATAAAATTTAAATAATTTTAATTACTGTGAGGGTGAGGCAGCCCTGGCACAGGCTGCCCAGAGGGGTTGTGGAGGCTCCTTCCTTGGAGGTCTTGAAGATCCACCTGGACATATTCCTGTCTGACTTGATCTAGGTGAACCTGCTTCTTCAGGGCGGTTGGACTAGATGATCTCTAAAGGTCCCTTCCAACCCTACCATTCTATGATTCTATGAAATAATTAAGAACAAGGCCAAACCCTGTCTACTTTTACTTCCATATAGAGAAATAATTTCCTTTATGGAACGTCCGAGGGTCAATATTGGGAAATGCAAGCTCCCTTAGCCTCCATGGAAGTCAGTCAGTAGCAAAAGGGAGTCATATATGTGTTCAGCAATTTCATGTGTTTGATCACCATAGATGTAGGAGTCGTTTTTCCTTTGATTATTGTTTTCACATGCATTAGCCAATGCATAGCTAAAAAACACTGATTCAGCTTGCTATTTTCTATCTCATTAAGGATTTTGTTCACTTCAATTAGCTATTTTCCCATAGTTTTGTCTTTAAAGCTTTTTGCATGTTTTTTGAACAAGCCCTTTAAAGCTTTGAAAAAAATGCAATAAATACCTTAAATATTTCATTTTAAAATTTTTTCTACTTTGATGCACTCTTTAAATACAATAGGTAGAAATATGGTACAATTAATTGGGCAAGCTTACTTTATAGACATCTAAAATTCTTATACTGAGAGAACTGATTATTGAATTTTAATTAGTGTCTTTGGCATTCTCATGTTTCAGCAGTTGTAGAGGATTAGGCATTTCAGATACACATAAGTACTTTGAACAATACAAGAATAGTTGGTATTTAAAGTATCCCCAAAGCTCTGAGTAGCAGTGTTTGATTACATTTTACACTGAAACTCTACAATGGAAGCATCTGCAGAAGAGAAATGAGAGAGCTGTCAATGATACTCTGTTAAAACCTGGATCTGAACCATCTTCCCACTACAACCTCTCCACTGATTTCAAGAGCTGCTGCACCTGGTTACCATGACTGTTCTGCTTCTTCAGGTTAAGAGAAAAAGAGAAGGTGCAGAAACATTAATTTAGCTCAGGGCTTTTCTGACTACAGCAGAAGAAAACTCAGTTTTTCTGTATTAATTGCTTTGGGCAGTTAGCACTGTACACATTGTAATTAAGGGATGATAACTTTAGATGTTTAGGCAATATTCCTGCATTTTATAAGAATACCAAACAGACAGGTGCATCATTAGATACCTTGTATGGACAGTAGGTCAGTGGCAGATTATTTCCATAACTTGGCAATCGCTCTTACCATTTACAGAACCATTACTTCATCTGTTACTGAGATTGTCAGATAAAATGACACATTAATGCTCAGGCACTCTAAAAGTCAGCTGCTAAAGTTCTTGCTAAAGAAATGATCCAACTGAGATTAGAATTCTCTTATAAAGTAGGGAATTAGTAAGTCCATTTGCAGTGAAAACATGTAAAAAAAACGCCAGAGGCTGACTATTAGTTATTGTAAGCTATTTGATATTGAAGTTCTGCACTTTTTACTGCCATAGCAAAACAATTTTCAATATATCTTAAGTAAGATACCGTGCTAAACTGATATAGTCTGGACTTAATTGGTATTCACATCAATATATTAAATAGAGAAATAAAACTGAGAAGCAGAGAGTTTGCAAATATGAATATATTTCTATAAAATAATGGAAACAAAGCTGAATAAAAAAACTTCTCACTTAAAACCATAACTTCAGGAAGATTAACAGTTCTTTTACTCGTTATTGACTGTTCTGCAATTAAATTTGAAAAAAAATATTTGAAGAATTTAAAATAATGAAAACTGTAGAAGTAACTGCTCTGCAGAGAGAGAGCTGGGAGTGCTGGTTGATAATAAACTGAACATGAGCCAGCAATGTGCCTTCATGGCCAATGGCATCCTGGGGTGCATCAAGAAGAGTGTGGGCAGCAGGTTGAGGGAGGTTCTGCTTCCCNATCTAGCAACAGGACAAGGTGTAATAGGGTGAAGCTGGAACACAAAAAGTAGCATTTCATTATAAGAAAAAAATATTTTACTGTGGGGGTGAGGGAGCCCTGGCACAGGCTGCCCAGAGGGGTTGTGGAGTCTCCTTCCTTGAAGGTCAAGACTTGCCTTGACATGTTCCTATGTGACCCGATCTAGGTGAACCTGCTTCTGTAGGGGAGTTGGACTAGATGATCTCTAAAGGTCCCTTCCAACCTTACCATTCTGTGATTCTATGATTCTAACCTAAAGTTTTACAAACACCTGGAAAGAAGCATCCATCTAAAATGTTGTGAATTCTCCTGTGTGTCACTGTAAGGATCCTGGAGCACTATAAATGAAGAATGTGGAATACTATTTTTTATTCATTTTACTTTAGAATGATTAGAAAGAAAATCTGACAGGTTACAATACCTATTCTTCAGAATTGAAAGTACTCTCCAAATCCCTGCCCACCTTATTTTTCTTAGCTGTATGATAGGGGGGAAAAAAAAAAAAGAGCAGACTTGGTAGATGATGAAATCATCAACCAGTTTTGTGGTATTGAAGTTTATTATTTTGCGAATGATAGAAACAAAACACAAGTCACACAACATAAATCCAAGCAACGTGTTGAACCATGGACCTAAAAACAGAAGAGACGAACATGAAATTAGAAAGGAAAAACCTGTGACTCTCTTGAAATCTTATCATTAGATGAACACTTTAAGACTTGCCAAGGAAAATGAAAACACTGAATATGCTTTTGATTTTCCATGACATACAGTCATGTGAAAGCCATGGAATTAGTGGAATGAAAAGCACAGAATGAGGAGTGGTTTAACCTCTGTTGTGGCTTGAATGTAGGTAATTTTTTCCTCATAGTTTTGAAATGGAACAAGGGATTCTGAGAGAGAGATGGGAGGAGATATTTAGCTGGGAAGATCCCGATGGTTTTACACTATGTTGCAAATATAAAGATACGCTTCCTTTTTAGTGATACTGGCAATGACTTTGGGCCAGATGCCTCAGTGCTGACTTGTTAAATCCATCCATCGTGGTTGCAGTATAAATATGAGCAGCTCATAAGCCACAAAACTCTTGTGAGGGAGCAGGCAGTTAAAAATGTTAAAACCAGCAATAACTACACAGTACAGTAAAATGGATCCATGCAGCTTTCAGGTGTGTGTTTGCTTTGAAATTCTCTAAGAGACAAAGAGGAAACGTCATTTGTTACTGTAACAAAATGAAAGAGTAACTCCTCATAGAACTTCAGATAAGATGAGAATCTAAAAGGAAAAATAACTAGTTAGATGTCTGTAAACTACCCTCTTTCCTTGAAAGAAACTAGATTCTGTGATTAAGTATATCTAATACTAGCTGTCTTACAACATTTTAAAAATAACTTGACAGTAAGAAGGGAGAAAACTGGATTGCAGGAAGAAGTTTATTGTTTTTTTCTGTAACTGCAACTGATGCCCTGCCATGTATCGCCAACGAAGCTGTCTGTCCTGTTGCTTTCAGGCACGCATTCTCCTCAAGCCACAGTACTGTTTTCTTTATTGGGGCTTTGCAGAGTCATGTAGACATATTGTGAAGTTCTTCTAGAGCATGCCTTCTGTTCAGCATAATTTACATTCTTATTAATTCACTTTAGAGTGTCAGTGTCTGATTCTGAAATAGGGAATAAAATATTTGATAGCTATGAGAATGGAACTTTGAGCTTATCTTTATGATCTAAGACAAGTTTAGCCATGTCTTCAGCCACGGCCATAGTCTATGTATCGATTTAGGGGAAAAGACTGAAATGCTCCTGCAATGTTTTTCCAACTTTGTTCCTTTTGATTTCTAGAAAAACAAATGAAAACAATGGCAACATTTATCAAAATGTAAGAGCTTAGGGGCTGAAATCCTCAGGTTTGAAGATGCCATTCCTGAATAATATTTTCTGAGTCAACCCTTGGCAAGACTTGCAATGCCAACAGTATCCTACTCCCACTCCACTTCAAAGCACAGCATTTCAAAACGCATGGTAAAAAAATTGGTTATTGAAGGAATGTTTGCCCATATATAAATTTTTGACTGTAAACTCAGTTATCTGTCAGTGGCACCACTATTCCACAAGCACTGTATTCTGCAATACTTTAATTAAAAAAATTAATGGAGGAGGGAAAATGAAATAAGAAACCTAAACTGCTGCACATAATGAAAGCGAAACCTCTGCCTCCTAGTTTACAGGTTGTCATCATTGCTTGCAATTGTATTTAGTCCTTTCCTCTACGTACCTTTCTATATATAAAGTTGTATCCCTTCCTTCCTTCCTTCCTTCCTTCCTTCCTTCCTTCCTTCCTTCCTTCCTTCCTTCTCTATTTAAGATTCATATATATTTTTGTTTTTAGCTATTTTAGTATTTAGATTGAATACTATATATCAGCTGAAGATCAGCTTAAACACCAGTGGCATCTATGTGAGGAATCTCAGGTATGACTGAGAGACTCAGAGTTATAAGAATAAGCCCTGTTTGTAGATAAAGATATAAAATTCCATCCAGATATGTGATTCAGAGCACCCACATTACAATTAGCCTATTGAATTAGTCTACAATTAGTCTAATAAAAGTGGCATGAGTTCTCCCCTACCAAGGAATTGACTACCAGAAAATTCCAGGCTGAGCACAGATGGACACTACTGCACTGGAAGGATACTGAATCCTCCAAAGAAAGGACTATAATTAGGTTATAGACATTATAATTAATGTAATAATTTTAGAATATGAAACTTTGAGTACCATTTGATCATAACATATTATTTCTCAAAGCTAACATTTATAGTAAGACCAAATATTTTTGATGAGTGAGGGAAATGCATTATTTAGAGCACGTTAGTCTCAGCAATGACATTTTGCCTCATATTTGTTCCAAATGGGTCACAAGACATGCAAATTTCATTAGTTTCATTCCTTTATTATCTGGCAAAGGATAATCTTACAATGCAGCCCAAAAGTCTGTATTACTTGTTTTAAAATGTTTTTATAATTTTACTACTGCATTGGTCACAGGTTCAAAAATAATTTTATTCAGTGCATCAATGTAGTAAAGTTATTTGTGATATTGGCTCTTCAAATTCTGTTCTTGTTTCTGCCGTTTAATATTCCATTTTTATTACAAGATTAGAACTGCCATAATCCTGTCTGAAGAATTTAAACTTCCTCAAATAAGTTTTTATTACTTTAGTTCTAAAGAAAATTAATTTTCTGGAAAAAGGTGCAATTAGACCACATGCAGCAACAGCTACATGTCCCTCCTGGAGGGAGAGCTCCTTCATACACAGTATCAAAGATGTAAAAGAATTATGAGAGAGTTGTAGGTTCGTCAGGTTTTCAGTGTTACTGTATGCCAAGTACTCCTTCCTGTCTCTCCTCTGAGCCTCTATAGCTTTTGTGGCCACTACTGTCATGCTAAGAAGCAGACAAAGGAACTTTCCTATTTATCAGCTTTAGATCTTATCACAAGCAGAAAAGTTTGGTTTTAACAAAAGATGGGATCTTAGAGTAACATGTATGAAAACTTGTATTAACAAGTTTTATGTTTCATTCATAGTGGATAGTTACCTGTAATCAATGAAATGCTTGTTTTGACTAATTAAGTGACTTTAAAGCTGTAGGATCGTAGAGATTTTGGAGGGAGGAAGATGATTAGTTTGGTGTGAAATAGCATTGAACATGGAAGGAGACAATCATCAGGGGAATGTTAATTATAGGAGAAGTGATAGTATTTAGGAAACAGGTAGTGAGGGATGATTAGCTTTGACTTTAAAAGGGTGTATGTGAAGTACATGAGAATGAGCTGAAGGAGCAATGAAGTTGACTAGCAATATACAGTAATGACCACATGAGAGAGAAACTTCAAGAGTGTGTGTGTGGAATATGAGCACCTGGTCCAGGTGTGCACAAGTGGAAACAACAGGATAAAAAAGTGTGCCTGTGTTAGGGTTAAGAAACTTCAGAGTAAAACGTACGAGTGAAGAAGTGGCAGAGCACTGACGTATATTTTCCTGCTATCTATATAGCTGGAGAATGAGGTGGTCATTACACAAGTGGCTCAGATTTGCCTTTGGATAAGCAAATTTTCTTAGCAGAAATATGAATTGCTTTCTATACTTCACAGAGCAATTTCAATGAGTCATTGGAATTACCAACTGCACTTAAGTTTATTTGCTTTGGTTAATGTTGTATATTTGGAGGGGGTATGAAGAAGAAATCAGATTTGAAGGAGGCAAAGCTTAACCTTAAAGTAAAACTGAAGTGATTGGATTGCTTAAAAATTTTAACAAGTGATGCATTAGATTGGGAAAACAGCCAGCATACTGTTTCTGTTATACTTTTTTTGCTTGGATTACTTCATTTTTAGCATTTTAAGTATGTTTTGAAGACATTATGCCTTTTTTTTTTTCCCCATTCAAGTTGCTTCTGCTTTTCCCAACACAGAGATAATGAGCAGTAGGCTATCATTAAGTTTTGGTCATATGCTAATCACTTCCTCTAATATATTGAGGACTTCCCAGGATACCTGTAGTACTCCGAGTATGCAATTCTAACTTTATCATGGCCGTGAAAATACTATGATTTTTTTCTTAAATCTTTGACATCCTAATATGGGCCTGCTGAAACTTTTGTATTCAGCCTCATCTTTGATTCACAGATAACTTTGAGATTAACCAATATTGTACTTAGTTCCTGAGAAAATGTCATAGCTCGACCTACCTGTTGACTCCTCCAAGCATCAGACTGAAGCCGTGCCTTCATGACACGTATTCTTTCTATGTCTGAAGCAGCAAGTAACATGCAAAAGGGCACAGAGAGAAGCTGACGAGGGAAAATGTAGATAAAATCTAGTCAGTTTATGGTCAAAGAATATGTAAGGAAACCAGAAAAACATAGAAAGTGACAGAGGAGTCCTTACCCTGTATAACCATTGATGTAAAAAATCTGAGGAGCATTTCTGGCATGAAGAATGGGTGAATTCCAGTCCTGGGAACATCCAGAGCAGTTATTGAGAGAAGCGATGGGATCTTCTTTTCCATGATAACACTGGTTATGCCAAATAGAAAGCTATGCTAAGCACAGATGGTACTTAGGCAGCTGAGGATGAACCAGGGGCAGAAAGAATCCCCAAACCTCCAGAAAACTGAGTATTTCTAGAGATTTCTTAAAAATGATAGTGAGTGAGGAGTACACAATAGAATTAACTGGCATGAGGAAGATATTAAGGGGACCACTAGCAACCAGACTGTGTGAATATGAGAGCAATTATGAAAATTCAGATTTTATCTGTTACACAGAGAGGTGTGACCACTATCTACTCCTCAGCAGTGTTTGTTTCTTTGATTGGATTTTTTCTCACAGAAAAAAACTCTATAATACAATCTGCAGAGTCTTCTCTGAGAGTCTTTCTTGAGAGCTGCAGGATGATCCAGGCTGATGAGACTGGGATGTAATAGAACAGAATAGCTCAAGTATTTCACTGGTAGCTTCATTTTGTCCCACGCTTCTGGAATATCTTCTATCCAGAAGTAATAATTTCTCCATGATGGTCAGGATTCTGGGATAACCATTTACCTGCATTGTATAATTTGTTAGTAGCTACAATTAAAACAATCACAAAGTAGAATCCTTCTTACTGTCTAGGAAATAAAAGTGTATGAACTGTGTATATTTACTGCTGAAATTTTCTGGGTTTTTGAAATGACAGTCTGCTGTTACACAAGTGGCTTCCTTTCTGAATGAATGGTCATATTGTTTTAGGTAGAGTCACAGGACTACTGCGAAGAGATGCAGAAGAATTTTGACAATACAAAAGAGATACTGACGAGTTAAATCCAGACAGAAAAAAAATATGAAGGAGGAATCTAGAGAACAGTGAACAGGTATTATCTCATTCAGTAGAAAAAAAGCAGGGTTTTTAGGCTGGTTGTAAATGTGTAGTGTTTTTGCCTGGGCCAGGTTTTGGTAGTAGGGGGCCACAGAGGTGTTTTCTTTGAACTAAGAGCTGCTAGAAGCTTCCCCTGTAGCTGACAGGACCATTGTCAGTCAATTCTAAGACGGAACCTCAGCTGATCCAGGCCTGGCCAATTAGTGACTGAGGTAATGCCTCTGTGAATAACGTATTTGAGAAGGGGAAGAAGTTGTTGCAGAGTTGCTAAACTGCCGCAGCAACAGGGAGTGAGAGTGAGAAAATGTCTCCACAGACACTCCCTCCCACTTGGTCAGTAGAGAAGCAGGAAGAGGAGGTGCTTAGGCCCTGGATGAAAGACTCCCCTGTGAGCTGGAGTGAAGACCAAATCAAATCTTTTCTCCTCCAGTTGAGCCTGTTTTGCA
>WBNH01004030.1:0-29115 GCA_013401255.1 Urocolius indicus
ATCAGGAGCGAGTGAGGTACCGCGGGGAAGGGGGAGCAGGGCTGGTGCGGGAGCAGCTGAGGTACAGCAGGGTGGGGGATCGGGGCTGGTGTGGGAGTGACTGAGGTACAACGGGGCAGGGGGATCAGGAGCGAGTGAGGTACCGCAGGGAAGGGGCAGTGGGGAGAGTGGGGCTGGTGCGGGGCTGGTGTGGGAGCGACTGAGGTAAACGGGGCAGGGGGATGTGGGGGGACTCTCTAGTGCTCTGTCCCCAGCCCCGTTTCACTCCTCATTGCCCCTTCGCCTCTCGCTCCTCCCCATCACACCCTCAGCAGCCCCTCGGCCTCCCGCCTCATGACCCCGCTCAGCGCTAATCCCTGCAGACCCACCAGCCGCTCCCCCAGAGACCCCCACAGTTACCTCAGGTGTTCTCCTGCGTCCCTGACAGATCCCTCCTCACCCCTCCTGCTGCCCCAGGGACCCCCCGACCACCTCCCACCGTGGCCTCCCATCACTTCCAGTGACCCTCCTGCCCCGGGGACCCCATCGAACCTCTCCATCACCTCCCAACCCTTTCCCCCCATCCCTCCTGCCCAGCAGCTCACCTAAACCTTCCCTCTGTGCTGTCTCCTCTCTCTTTTCCCTCTGACCACTCTGAGCTGCCCTCTCTTGCCCCAGCTTCAATTCCCCAGCCAGCACAAGGGGGAACTGTCTCCCCTGCTCTGCTCTGCTCTGAGGACTCGTGTATTTGGGGCTGCTATTCCATGGTTAGACAGGGCTGACAGGTAGCATGGCTTCAGCCTGGAACACCAAGCTCCCCAGTCAGCTGCAGAGACAGGCTGGCACACTGCAATGCCCCCCTTCTAAAACAGGCAGGGGTACATCTTTTTGTCAGGGGTATGTTGTGCCAGGCTCTGTTTGGTCTGGCCTTGTGCCATTCTGCTGCTTCCCCAGCTGGGTAACAGGAGCTGAGAGAGGGCAGAAATCTTTCCTTCAACTCTAGAAGCTGACCCCTGTATCCAAAAAAGATTTTCTGGCAACTTTGTTTGGTGCCTGTAGCAAGGAAACAACAAATATCTTGTCACAGTGGGAACAACAAAGGTGACACATTTCCTTCTTCTTTTTAATGAGGGTGAGCAACCTTTCACCGCTCTTATCAGTTTAACCCTGACAAGTTGTGCAAATGAACGTGCTGGTTCCTGTTCTGACTCATCCCCACCCAGCTCTGGTGTTTACTTATAGTGCACAATTGTCTTTCTGCCGTCAACACAACATACATTGGGAGTCTTTTTTTTCCTGTGGAGAAAAAGGAGTATCCCTCAGTGTGGCTTCAACTCTGGCTTCACTTGCTGACAGAGCAGGCAAAAAGCAGGCTGGGTATCAGCATCAGTGTAGGATGTAGGGACCCTTTTCCCCATGTGCTTCTATCACCCTTTCAGCATTCTCACCCCAGGTAACATGAGCTTTCTTGCCATTAGTGGTGGTGGCCACCTTTCACTGTGTGTAGCTTCTGGTGCTCAAGCAGAGGCAGAATGCTGCTGCACACCTCCTGCCTTTGAAGGAAAACCTCAGAAGTGGTTAAAATCTTCTTTTGCTTTCGAAACACTCCCTTGGCTTGCTCTTGATGACCATGTGATAACATCTATCACAGGAAAGATTGCTCATGCTCAATCTGGGGTTCAAAAATAAACCTCCCGAGGACACCAAAGTGCCTACAGATCAGGATAAATGGTTAAGAAAATCGTGGTTCTGTTAAAAGAGGAGCTAAACAATTGCTAAGGAAGAGAATCAATAATAGAGAGCACAGAGTTACCTCACATGTGCATGATGGCTCTTCATATCTCAAAGATTTAGAAGAGAACAATGAAGCCAACGTGGAACTCAACCAGAAAGATGCCTTTGGATTCCCCTTGAGGAGACACTTCTTTTGATGCCCTTGTTCTCAGGTAGGTGGCACACTGGGTTGGTTTGTTTTCCAGCCAACATCTCTAGCAGAGGGCTGTGCAAAATGCTTGGTTTGCTTTCACATTCACAGCTCACACCTACAAGAGGTGGGACTGGGAAGTGATGTTCATCACTGCTTGTACTGCACTACAGCCTTGAAAAGAAAAGACAGTGTTAGGGAGCAAATATTATACCCAGCTTACACATGAAAACTGGAGGGTAAGCAAGGCAGCACCTTCAATTCCATCACTCTGTTCTTATTCCCTCCGTCTCCTGTTGGACACTTTCATCTGTCACCCAACATCTTCCTTACAAGCTGCTGAGGCTCCAGTTCAGGAGGATGTAACTGTACCCTCCTTTTGAGGCTTATCAGTTCTTGGCTTTTGTTACCTCCCAGGACAAAGCCAGAGATCATTTTTCTTCTTTGAAGCACTAACACCCTGAGCTTAAAAACAGCCTCTTCCCCAGCTCCACTGCCCATCTCTGGCCACTCTCCAGCACCTCAGTGTCCCCCAGCCCAGTACACACAACACTCAGGGGAGCTGCTCTTTTGCCAGCAGCAGGAAGCAGCCCTCAAGTTTGAAGGTTGTGGCTGGTGGCACTCAGCTCCTGCTCATACATATCTGTGAGCTTATTTAAACAATGCTTGTGACAGATGTTGAGTCACACAGCATGACAGGGAGTAAATGAGGGCAGATATTAAAGTAATGCTAGGTCATTTCCTCCATGTCTGCCCAGTTGATTGTTAATGGAAGTCAGAGGCTCCACAACAGCCCCCATCAGTTAAACTGTCACTGCTGGGACACGTTCTCTGTCAGCCTCACTGATCCTGGCACGGTGTTATCACACGAGGCTGAGAAGAAAATGCAGTCAGTTAGCCACAGTGACCCACTTGACCTTTATTCTGGCAGCAACAAATGTCAAGATGTGTAGGAGAGTGACACTACTGCTTTCCTTTCTCATGTGCTTCTAAAAACACCTCAGAATTAACATCTCCAGATGTTATTTCTGCTGATATTATTGCTGCTTCTGTGCTCTGAAGTCAAATGTTCACTCTGGGTTGGTGAGGCAGGACTGAGAGAGGGATCAAGTGGCTGTACTTGAAGGAACTTGCCTTAGGAAAAGCAAAACCTCAGAGAAATCTCAGTAAACCTTTGTGTTTGATTCTTGCCAGCACTGGGAGTTGGGAGCCAGCACTGCCATGTGGTGGTTTCAGCAAGGCCTCTCCATCCTGCCTGCAGCTTTGGTGGTTTGGTCAGCTGCATCTTTTGTCTTTTCATACATCACTGCAACCATCCTGCACCACGTGGACCCTCTGGTGCCCTACATCAGGTCAGTAACCTTTGTACACTCACCCTCTGCACTGTCTCATGGCCTTGGCCTCTCATGTCTGGGAGTTCTTCACCAAGCTCCCAATTTCAGACAGCACTTCTCACCCAACACCTCCAGCTCTACAGCTCCTGACTGTTCAAAGCTACTGTTGTGAAACAGGCTGAACCTTTCAGCTGAGGCTCTGTGAATGTGCCCTTTTACCATGGTGAGGGACAAGCAAAACCTGGAATGCATCTCCAACCCTCTGTTCAGACTCAAGCACCTTGCTGTCACCAGCCATAGCTGCACCATCTACATCCCCACTTTCCCAGTGTTAATACCCTTTATTCACCTCAGATGGAGGAGTCAAGGCCAAGACATAAGGAATAATCACACCCAGTGTGTTGATTCCTTGTTGGATGGATGTTGCCATGTCATTACCATGCTCATCCATCCCTGCAGGTCTAGGAACTGGCACAGAATAGTTGCAGTAATGACAAAATTCATTGAAAAAACCCAGTTTCTTACGGTTCCTTTGCAGACTGAAGTGAGTAAAGTTGTGTTGCAAGTGGTTTTTTTTGTACAGATAGACACAGATCACTCCTTTTATCTCTTCCAGCGACACAGGGACGACACCCCCTGAAAGATGCTTATTTGGGATCATGTTAAATGTCTCCACTTTCTTGGGTGAGTAGAGAGAGCTGCCCTTGGCGCTTCTGGCCTGCACACAGCTTTAAACCACTCAGTGTCCTTCTTCAGGTCATTAAGCAGCCTGCAGTTCTCAATCAATCACAATGCTCCTGAGCAGCTCAGAGGAAGGTGCACACAGGGATGTTTTCCACAAAGCCAGCAAGACAGCTGCAGATTGCAGGAGGCCAAAAATGTGTTGTCAAACCACCCCCCCCTCCCCAGACTAGTGAAAGAAATAGAAATGGAAAGCAGTCACCTGCCTTGTGCTGCAGGGATGGAGAGGGGCAAGAACCTAAGAGTGACAGATCAGAAGAATACAGTGAGTTGAATTGTTTGCCATTATAGGGGGTGACCTGCTGGAGAGCAGCTCCAGGAGAGACACCTGGGAGTGCTGGTGGGCAGCAACATGCCCCAATGACATCCAGAGGTGTATTGAGAGTGTGGGCAGCAGGTTGAGGGAGATTCTCCTTCTCCCTGTACTTTCCCCTGCTGAGGCCTCATCTGGAGTCCTGTGTCCAGTTCTGGGCTCCCAGCTCAAGAGAGACAGGAAACTTCTAGAGTTTCCCTATCTGGAGGTTTCCAACCCCACCTGGACACGTTCTTGTGCCCCCTGGGCCAGGGGAACCTGCTTTAGCTGGGGCTGTGGCAGCTCTGCAGGGCCCTTCCAGCCTCCACTCTGCTGATTTCAGTTGTTACTTCCAGCCTCTCAGCTTTCCCATTTCACAAGACACTCTTTGTATTTTAAGTAGTTGCTTCTGTCACTCAGCATCTTCCCAGTGCACAGGGCACAGTCTGCTCATCAGCTGCAAACCCTTCTGCCTTGGCTTGTCCCCTGACAGGAGTGGCCACCATGTACGTCCGCTACAAACAGGTTCACGCCTTGAATCCTGACAAACCCAACGTCATCAAGCTGAACAAGCTGGGCCTCACGCTGGGACTCATGAGCTGTTTTGGACTTTGCATTATTGCAAACTTCCAGGTTTGTGCTTTCCTTGCAGTGTTCCAGAGCTGGGTGGCTGCTTACCAGGATCTCTCATAAAAATGAGGCTTTTTACTGAAAGCAAAACATTCTGAGGAGGCAAAAGCTGGGTTGGGCCGTGTCACATTCCTTACAGAGAGCTGGTCAAAAACAATTAGGGTTTGGTTTAGAATTTCTTACTCAACTTCTTCATCCACTGAGGCTTGGGAACAACCATTCTTGACATCCCAAAACATGAAGAACCCTCCAAGTTTTGCAGAAAGGAAACTCACCTTGGTTCTCCTGCATGTCAAAGCTCCTACTCTGTTCTGGTTTGATTTCAGAGAGCAGCTCTTTTAAGCTCTTGTAGTTCAGGTGTGGCTGTGACCTGTCACTTGGCCACGAGAACTCAACAAAAGCAGCAATACAGGGGGCTGGCAGGTGACTGTTACCAAGGGAAACAAAATCCCCTCAGCACTGGCACGTTCCAGGAGTGCTGGGAGAAGGAAATGGAGTTGGAGTTGGAGCTGGGTGGAAGGCCAAAGGCCTGCAGAAGTAAATTGCTCTGAGAGTTTGGAGTGACAGGAGGTTCTGTACAAGCAGTGCTTCCCTTCCCCAGAAATGCATCCTGTACTACATCCACGTGGTTGGAGCCTGCCTGACCTTCGGAGTAGGAGCCATTTATATGTTGGTCCAGACTGTCCTGTCCTACCAGATGCAGCCAGAACTCCACAGCAAAGACATCTTTTGGATCCGCCTGAGTGTGCTGCTCTGGTGTTGCTCCAGCATCCTGAGCAGTATCCTTTTGTTACAGCCACCTCTTCAGAGTCTTGTGTTGCAACCAAGGAACTTCAGGAGAAGTTCCATCAGGTTCAACCATCAGGTTCAACCCACAAATGAGTCACTGGATTGCTGATCCTTGCTCTTGAATCTTCCTTAACGTGTTTGCTCAGTGTTTGTTTCCTCAGTTGTCTTGTACAGCGGCCTGTACGGAACAAACCTCGTGCAGAAACTGCACTGGGACCCCCAGGAAAAGGTGAGTGATGGAGTGGAGGAAAACAAAGACAACAAAAACCAGCTGCATTGTTTGTGCTGATCAATGTATGTGGGAACTGACAAGTGCAGTTGTCTCCACGTCCCTTGGGATGTGAGAGGACAAGGGAGCTTTGACAGCTGAGCCAGTCTGCAGCCACTGGCTGTGAGCAAAGCAGTTGCAGCTTCAGGGGTTATTTTAACTTCATCTTGCTCGTGGGCAGTCATTGAACTGTCTCAACAAGCTGTCAGGCTGCTCTTCTGTGCTGGGCAGCGATTCCCGGTGGCTGTTATCTGCCCAGAATGAGCCCCCTGGGCCAGGGGGGCACAGGGAAGTGGAGCTTCCCCCTGTGGGAAATGAGAGGCCAAAGGACACGAGTGGTGGAGGTGCCATTGAAGTGATGAGTGCTGGGCAAGTCCAAGTGGGACTGAGAAAGGGCAGGTAGATCTGAGCAGCTCTGCCTGTCTCTGGCCCTTCTCATCCTCTCCAGGCACTGCTGGAGGGTGGCACTGGAGGAGGTGTTAACACAGTCTGGTACATCCAGAGGAGAACCTCAGACCTTCTGCAGAGGTTTTGCTGTTAGTCCTGCCAAGCTCTTGACTGAGGTTGTGCAGGTGCTGTTGAATTCCCAGCTGTGTGGAGCAGGTCTCCTCCTCATCCTCACTCCTGCCCAGTTGAGCACTTGGAGACTCCCGAGGGGCTCAGAAACGTTTCTCTGCAGAGGGAGCAGTGGTGTGTGTGGGATGTGGTGGGTACCAGCCATCTTTGTGCCATCATAGGGTCAAGAAGAGCTGCTAACTGATGGGATCTTCCCCCTTTTACACAGGGCTACACAGCTCACCTCATCAGCACCATCTCAGAGTGGTCATTGGCGTTCTCCTTCCTCAGCTTTTTCCTCACCTACATCCGTGACTTCCAGGTAAAGTGACATTACAGCCCACGCTTCACGTGCCTGCAGGCACTGCCCTGTGCTGAACCAGGGCTCAAGCTGCTCACTGGGCTCTTCCTTTCCTCTTTTCTCCCCACACACAGAAGATTTCCCTTCGTGCTGTTGCCAGTTTGCAGGGACAGACCCTTTACGACACCCCCCGGAGCTTTGGGAGCGAGGAGCAGACGCTGCTGGTGGCCGGGAGCATCTGAAGGAGGCAAAGGGAACGTGGCCTCAGCATCACTCAGGAACTCAGGAGCAATAATGGTCGATATTTCTAAACATTTTATACTCCAAATGAAGTGACTGTGTTGTACTTGACCTGAAGGGCTTTGCCATTAACCTGCACAGCAATGCAAACGCCAGTGAACAAACCTGTAACATTTCTGCACGTGCCAATGCCACACGGGAATTAAATGAAGGTTATTCATGAGTTGGGTCTCCTCAGTGGCCCCTTTCAACTTTGCACTCATGTTGTTCCAACACTGAGACTCAACAAGAACTATGACCAGCACCCTGGATAAAGAAAAGTGCTTTGTTTTGCTCCAGCAATTTAGGATTCAATATCATGGTTTAAAGAAAAAACACACTCCCTCCATAACTGAACCTCAGTGTCCCACAGCTCAACCTCAACGTTCCACAGCTCAGCCTCAGTGTCCCACAGCTCAACTTCAACGTCCTACAGCTGGCAGAAGCCTTCTAAAAGCTTAACAAGAATAACAAAAGACACACATGCAAGTAACAGCAAGAGCTTCTGCTGCTTCTGTCTTTGCATCTCTGAGAGGTTTTGTGTACATTGTTACTGCCTGAAGTCTAATTCCCAGATCACTTCAATAGCATTTATTCAACACCAGCCACTGACCTTTTATGACAATTGACAGTTCTCAGGAATTCACAAAAGTTCTCATGCACCAGCAGGAAAATGAAGGAAAAGCAAAGTCTGTCCACAGCTGGGAGCTGCAATTTGCATCCTGCTTCCAAGAGACAGGCCATGAGCTGCACAGTGGGAATGTTTATTAGTTTGGATTCATACAGAAACCCTTCCATTGAAAATACAGGGAATACATTAATAAAAAAGCCTCTCTGCATCCTCTGAGACATTTGTTATGTGTTGATAGAGACCAGTCACGTCACCAAAGCAGGATTTGATGGTCCCAGCCTTTTATTTCTGGTGTTTTAACAAGAAAACCCCCCAGTACTTCTCTATACTACACAAAACCCTGGGAGTTTCCTTGGGATCTTCCCATCTCCCAGAAATATTTGTGTGTGTTTGAACAAGGGATTTCTTCCTCAAGTCCCTGAGGCTCAACTGCAGAGAAGGCAGAGCCCCAGCAGCTCAGCTCTGTTGCATCCTGCGGCGCACCTCCTCCAGCGCCGCCTCGCGCTCCCGCAGCAGCTGCTTCAGCCGTTTGATCTTCTCATCCCGGATCGTTTCATCCAGGTCTGGGGGAGTCAAAGGGAAAGTGTCATCTCTGAAAGAACCTTCCAGAAATGAAGAGTTCTCTTCAGAAGACACTAAAACTGGGATGTGTGAGTCTGTCAGGTCGCTGTACTGGGAGTCCAGCTCTGGTTCAGGGTCCTGCCCCGGAGGCGTCGCTGGGGAGTCTGTGGGAAGGCTGCGCTGTGCTGACAGGGCTGGGGAGGGGGAGACACTTCTGCTGGTCACGCTGCAACTGGAGCTGCTGGTTTCTGAAGTTGGGGTTGAGGTTGGGGTTGAATTGACTGAAGTTTTCCTTCTCTTTCCACTGTCTGACTGTGGGGAGGATCTTACTCGTCTTTTCTTAGTCAAATCCTCTTCCAGATCCACAATCACCTGCAGCCAAGAAACACACAAGACAAACTCCTGTTAAACTCAGCATCACTCTCCATGACACCACCACAGTTCCCCAAGCAGAAATGACAAGCTCTTTGTTGCAGGTTTCTTAAGATCACTACATGGCAGCCGTTGCTTTTAGCAACTGGAGCAAACAGACTCCTGTGGTCAGTAGTTTTCTAGCAGAGATTCCCAGTCAACAATTCCAGACCATTTCATTCCTTCTTGGGTCAACAGGGAGCTCCTGCCTGTCCTGCTCACACCCAGCATCTCCTGCTGCTGCCCAAGCTCTTTAGTAGTGCCACACACACAAATTTCTACTTAATTTGATAGAAAAAAAATAAAAATCAAAAGAACTCCTTGTGCTTCTTCCATTTCCAGAAAGCTCCAACCTGAGCAGCAGGGCCCATGGCAAGACTGGCTCCCTCCCTCCCAGCTGGTTCCTCATCGAAGTGTTAGTGAGTGGTTGGACTCGATCTTAAAGATCTTTTCCAACTGTGATGATTCTACATCCCTCCCCACGAGCAGCCAGTGGATCTGCTCAAGGCAGGGCTCCTTCCACACAACTGTTAAACCCCAGGAAAGCCTTTGGCTGGGTAGAGTAGAATCATACAAAAGAAAATGTAGAGTGCTACAGCGGAGCAGAACCACTTTGGCTGGGTGAAATGATGGGAATGTGTTGGGATGGAAGTTCCCACAGCGAGGGAACCTTTCCAGAGCACCTCAGGAAGCTCCTGAGTTACTGACACAGGACTAACATGAGAAAAGAACATTTGCAACTGTAAACTGAGACAGCTGACAGGTGAGTTTCTTTCCATAAACCCAGCAATGACACAGAGGAATGGTTTGCATGCCATGGCCTCAGCCTTTGACTGTTCAGCCACTACTGAGGGTCCAGTCCTTTTCAAACCATTTGTTCTTCCAGTTTCCTCCAGTGGAACCCAGAAAAGAACATCAAAACCTCTGGTCTGTTACACGTGTCACCCTGAAATCACACAGCTCTGCTGAGGGACACAAACACCCCCCTAGGAACCATCCTCACAGGGAGCATAGCAGTGACTGACTTGCCACGCTGAATCCAGAGGTGGGAGGGCCCGAATCACACCGAGCTCTGATCAGCCACACATCTGCTGCTGCTCTCAATGTGCTGCAGAACACATTTTAGCACTGAAAAAAATGTCAAAGTACCTTTTCCTCTTTCATACACTCCTGATGTTCATTTGTTGTCTCCACATCTAGTGGTGAACTGCAAGAATCGTTCTTCCTTTTCAAGCTGTTACTGGAACAAGCTCTTTCTTCTGCTTTCTCAACAGAGGCCTTTGATGGTATTCTCCTGAGGTACACTCTCTCCTCCTTACACAGACCAAATTTCTTCCTTAATTCCAAGTATTGTTTCCAATGTGGCTTCTCTTCCTGTTTGATTTGAACAGCTTTGCCAGGTGAATTCATGGTTTCACATTGGATCTGAAATACAGAAGCAGTGAGAGCACCATGAATCTCTCTCTCTTTCCCTCTCCACACAACCAAACCGTGTGTTCACAGAGATGCACATTTGTGTTGTCTGCCATTCTCCAGGAGTCACATTTCACACAGGTGAGCCAATCTGGAGATGTTCTGTACCTGTCCTCCTAGGTCTAACACTCTCTTTAGTTACTGCAAAGCCCAGGGACATCGTGAAGCACCCAGGAAATGCAAAGGCCAACTAGCACACCACAGGAGGAAAGGAAGCAACAAGGCAATGGCCTGTTCTCAAGCATCCAAGTAACATGAGAAGATGACCAATGATCAGATGGTGTGTTTGCAGCATCACTTTCAGACTACTGAATGCATTTCCTGCTTGCACTGTGCCTGATGACACTAACCAAGCACTTTTGAGCCATCTCAGATCTAAAACCTCACTGTAGCTGAGCTGCTTCTCCAAGTTCAACCTCACATGAGGAGATCTGGCAGTCCAGGGGGTTGCAAACTGATGGACCAAGAGCAGCAAACATTGGGTGTGCTGTTCTCCACAGAGGTTAAAGCAAATGAGAATGCATCACACAGCACTGAAGGGGAAAAAAAGTCTATTTTGACCATTTTTCAGGTGAGGCACAATCAAAAGAGATGCTGTGTGGGTGGGCTGCTGCAATGGCTGAGTGTCTAACACACACTTAGCTGACATTTCTCTTCTGCCTGGTCAACACAGCCAAGTACAAACTAGCTTCAGAATGATGGGGTTTTATCTGGAGGCAAATTCTTTGTGGCCTCTTGAGCAACTGCAAATTTGATCTATAATCTTCCATGGGCAGAGTTTGGGGGATTTGAGGCAAAGGACTTATTACATGTTTCCAATGTTCTGATCTTTTAAGATCAGAATATGTAGGTCCAGCCTGGAGGAGGAAAGCCATTCAAGATCTCAGGAGTGTTTCTTCTGCCTGCCATGAAACCATGAGTCAAAGGAGGTGGATCCCTCCATCATAGCATGAAAGGAAGGAAATGCAGCTCCTGCCTTTGGCTGGCTGAGCTAGCAGAGATGAGCTGACTTAATGCAACATCAGAATTTGTCTCTGGATGACAAACCCTGCTCCTCCACCTTGTTCTCCTCTTGTGTAGCTGCTTCTCCACTTTACATCACACCTACAACACAGTCAATGGCTGTGCTGGGAGAAGGTGGCATCGACACCATTAGACTCGCAGCTATCTTCCTGAGCTCAGAGAATGAATGACTTTCCTACAGTTCCAGTTGTTACCAGCAATTTATCTCGTGAGGAAATAAAAACTCATCTTTTCCCTGCCCCTTTCTTTTCTTTGTGCATTCTCTCACTTGCATGGTGCTGACTTATTGAGGGGGGAGAGAATAAACTCATTTCTGGATTAGAACCACACTTTAGAACATCATTTCCAGTGACAGGATACAACAAACACCTGTGAACCCATTCAAACAGAGCCAAGAGCGTGTAACAATTGAGCAAAAACTGAGATGGGCATGTTACCTTTTGCCAGTCTTCACTGAGAGCACCCTCTTGCTTAGACTGAGGTAAAACAGCACTTGCTGCTTTGGGGGAATGACTCTCTTCTTTGCCATTTTGACAGGCCTTTTCTTGTGTCCCTGCTGCTGTAACAAGGGTCACTCCACTGGAAGTGCTCTGGGTGAAGGGCAAACTCCTTCTCTGGTTTGCAGTGACATTCTGCTGCTGAGCACTCGGTGTCTCTAGAGCTGCAGGTGCAGATTTTAAGTCACTTCTTAAGCCCATTGCTGAGGAATGTTTGGAGTTTGGATTCTGCTGAGCCAGCACCATCCCTTTGTTTTTTGACAACACCAGATTCACCACTTTGTTGGTTATTTTATTGACTGTAGTAGAATCAATCAGCTTGGATGGCTCCTTTTTGAGTGAAGCATTAGAAGAGGAAGAAGCTTGTTTGTCAGCTTGGACTGACAGAATATCAGAGTCCCGTTTGGTCAACAAATAGACTTTGCCATTGTACATGACCAGAGCGTTGTCTTTAAAAGGTGTAATTTTTGTTTGGCTTCCCCCAGGACCACTAGGACAGAGAGGTAAAATATTTGCAGAGTTAATTTCCACATTATTGGTGTCTGACAAGGTTTTCAGGATCCTGGAAGCCACGTTGTTGGATGATTTCACAGGGATAAGACAAGGTGCTGACGACTGGGGACCCTCCTGCACAATCCATTTCATGGGAGCCTGTCGGCACTGCTGAGAGTCAGCTGTCACCACCTCAGGAGACGAGCTGCTTCCCTTTTGTGTGGCTGTCACGACGAATGTTTTTGCCAGCTCAGGGGTAATCTTGGGGCAGAAGGCCTGCAGCTTTTTGGGCAGCACCGTTCTCACCGTGTTCACCGGCGACACATAAATCACAGTGGGAGGTTTGGCCCCGTCGGCTCCTCCAGACGCGTTGGGCGCCGCGGCCGCCAGGATCTTCTGCTGGACGGCTGGTGGTAAAGAAGAAGCCAGGACAGATTTCACTTCTGCATCAGCTGGTATCTGGAGGTGGTGGCCAGAGGGCAGCACTGGAGACTTCACGCTGACTGGAAGGGTTTTGTTGTTGAGCAGCATGTAGGCAGCGTTACTCTGCTTGGAGGAGCTCGTCACGGCGACGTTCTGCACAGAGAGTCTCTTGACCGAGACAGAAGTGCTCTGGATGGCAGCAGCTGGCTTGGGAATGAAGCTTTCCTTGTCAGAAGCTGCCCTAACACTTTCCTGTTTGTCTAATGTCCTCGTAAGAATAATCTTGCCAGGGTTAGGAGACTGAAAGACGGGAATCTTAACGGACGAAGGCGCGGTGGGACTGGCAAGCTGGGTCTTAAAAGTCAGATGGACTGGACAAGAATTGTTTTGCATGGCTGAGGATTGAACTATTGGCACAAAGCTTCCAGAAGATTTAGAAATGGGAAGTAATTTCAGAAGGTTTTTTCCATCTGGTCCCGTGGTCTGAAGGACTCGGTACACACAGCCTGCAACGCTGAACGACACAGAGAAACGAGAGGCATTAACCTGCAGCACCAGACTGCAACTGCTCAGCCAGGGCTGAAGCACACCAGCTACTGGAAAAATCACAGAGCTAAGCATCCAGAACTTCACTGGCCAGAAAACAACCCCTAGTCATCTTGATGTCAGTGTACATCTAGAGTCAGCAGAATCCCACAGGCTATCTGAACGTGGTGGCCAACTTCAACACCTCAGAGTTGCAAGCACTGGCATCCTTTTCAGACCAAAAAATAAGGCAAAAGGTCTGACAAAACCCCTCACAGAAATCTTCCTCTTCTACTTGACAGGGCCTTTCACTCTGAAAAAGAAAAACATCACCTCCAGGTCTCACAGAGAAGCTCTGCTTTCTGCCTCCCCGTCTTCCTGCTCCAGCAATAACCCTGCTGGGTGTTATGAACGTCAGGAGAGCGTCAGGAAAACACAGGCAGATTAGTTACATGCCAAGAGAGGGGCAGAAAGAACTTCAAACACATAGATAGACAAAAAGAAGAGCTGAAATGAAGATGCAGATGCATTGACCCCGTGGAACAGGATGTAGGGTGACCAGGCCATTATTCTTCCATCTCACCTGCCTGCTCGTTCTTTAGGCAGATACAGGTGGTAAAAGAGATGAAAAACCCCTGAGGTGTATGAAGACAAAGGTCTTTGTAGAGAAGAAAGCTGCACAAAGGAGAGGGAAGGCAAGGAAACAGCAGCTGTGAAGTCTGAAGAGTAAATGTAGAAGTTTTGCAGGTGAAGTCAAGAACTCAAAACACAAGAGAGACAGACAGAACCTTGTCAAAGCACAAGTCAGCTGTGAGTGCTGCAAATGCCAAGGCTTCTCAAGCCCACTGCCAGACAGAGAATCTTTCCCACTTCAAGTGAGTGTGCCTGAATGCAGGCATCTTCCCCAAAGAACTCCTGGGCTCTCAGAAGAACAAGCTCATGCTCAAAGCACCGCAGAAGCAACACAGCACGTTGAGACTCTTTTATGATCAAAACTGAGGGGGTTTCCCCTCACTAGCAAGACACCAAATGAACTGGAAGTAGGTTTCATGGTCTTGACATTAGATCCAGAATGATTAAAAGGCAAAGCTGCCAGCTCCACTCTCAGTCCCCAAGAGCATTCTAGCTCTGTTCCATTGACTCTCTACATCAAGGCACTGAGAACACAGGTGTGAGATGATCTCCCAGTCCCAGATGACAACACTACTGTGCTCACTTTGCTGTCAGGCAGCTCTGAAACACTGCTATCTTTTTTTTTTTTCTCTGGCAGTGAAGCATTAGAGTTTGGGCTTCCAGCTCAGCTTGGAAGTGAGAGAGTGACTAGGAGATCTCATTCCTGTGTCCCAGCATTGCAGCTGCTCAAGAAGTCAGTCAGGACATTGCCTTGTCCCATCAAGGGAGAAGTCACAAGGATGTTCTTCACTCCCAGAGTTGGACAGTTCCTGCTACAGTCTGAGGTGGTCACGTTCCCCTCGCTGGGTGACATCAATGCCCATGCTGCTGTCTGTCTGGGGCATAAAGGCTTTAGCCACGGAGAGATTTCCTTGCTGTAACCTTACAATCAACTCCCAGGTGCAGTATTTGGTAGGCAGCCTGTGTGGGGAAGCAGACACTTCCAGCCCAGAGCAGTGCAGTGGGCATGGAACTCTGGGCAATAAGCCACGTGGTTCCTTGTTGGAGCTGCCATCAGGGGTTTCAGTGCTACAAAGGAGTTGGATGGTTTGGGATCAGAAAGGCCAGCTGAAGAAGGACGAGCACTGAAACCATCTGACACCAGTTTGCATTTGCTGGAAGCAACTTCAGAAGGGAACTTTCAGCACAGACAAGGTTTTGCTGAAGCACAACAAGTTGTACAGAACAAACAGGCAGGCACTTACCTGCACTCAAAATACCTAGCACTGCAAACAGGCTTCCCAGGGCAGAAGAAACCCCCCAAGAGGTATGTTCCTCCACCTGTTAAAGCAAGGGGATACCTCTCACTTGTGAGTAAGAGGAAGGGGAGAAGATCAGAGAAAGAGAGAGAGAGGGGAAGTGGGAAAGGTAGAGATGAGACAGAGGATGCATTTGCATGAATGTTTTCCTCAGCAGCAGTGTTGGTTTCCAGGGCTCACTTCCACTCTTCTCATTTCTGTCTCGAGTCACTGTTCATCTCTCTGTTCAGGGGCTCCAAAAGCCCTGTGTTTAAGGCTGTGCTACAAACAGGATCTTTTAAGTCATCTGAGGAAGAAGCTTCTGCTTGTGATGATTACAGAAGACAATCACAGCTTCTCCTCTTCACACTCCATGCAAAAACAAAAGAGCAAGAAAGCTCCCAGTTACAGTATTGTGGTGAAAACCACTCTTCCTGGAAACAACCAGCAGGTGCTGCCCTGCAGGAGTGCAAGAAGCCAAAGGATAGGCAAGAACAAAGGAGAGGAACTGCTCAGATGAGATACTGAGAGGTTGAATTCACACATATTCACTTAAAAACCTAAGAGAGAGGAAGTGAAGACCAGAGAATCACAATGGTTTGGGTTGGAAGAGACCTTTAAAGCTCATCTAGTCCAACCCCCTTGCCATGAGCAGAGAGATCTTCCACTAGATCAAAGTCCCATCCAACCCAACCTTGAATGTTTCCAGGGATGGAGCATTTGCCAACTCTCTGGCCAACTTGGGCCAGTGTTTCATCACCTGCACTGGAAAAATGACACTTAGATCTAGTCTTGGTTGAATGTCTTTCAGTTTAAGGTCATTACCCCTTGCTCTGTCACAACAGGCCCTGCTAAAAACAGCTCAGGAAATAACCCCACCTCAGGGTCCCTTCTCAGGACATCCAATCCCATCCCAGCCAGCAGAGCAGCCAGCACAGGGCTGCCACAGCTCCTCCTGTCATCTACAGCATCAGCTGACACCCAAAAGGACACAAAGACTTGCTCAGCCCTCGTTTACACTTCAAAGGCACCAGAAGAAATGAAGCAAGGTACTTCTCAGGCTCCCTGTCTCCCAGCTATTACTTTAGAGACAACTTTCAGCTTTTAAGAACGTGAATAAATGACCAGGGACAACCAGCCAGTACAAACTCCAGGGAACCAACTTCATTTAAATGGCTCCAGTTGAACCCAGGAAGCAGCAGAAGAACATTCAGGATCCATTAGAGGCATTCACCTGGGCATAAGGAACCCACTGACTGTATTGTGTTTCACATGGCTCTGTTCCATCCCTGGGATAGCTGAATATTGCCAATAACAGGGGGGTTATTGTTACTACCTGATGGCAATCAGGAGGCTGAGGTTGAGTTTGCACACCAAGCGAGGAACAGGGACAGAATTTAGGTCCAAGCCATTTCTCTGGCTGGTTTCCAGCTCCTAATGCTTTGGTGCTTTTACTGTAACCCAGAAGCTTTCAACAGGGGCAGAACAAAACCATTTTCCATTTGATGATAATTTAGATAGAAGCAGTCACCCAGATGGAACGTTCCCTGCAGCACAGACAAGCCCTGCAGGGTGTACTGACTGCCCAGAAATGGCCCCTGGGCAGTGACCAGGGGCTCCTGCAGCCATCAAACCTCTGGCAGAACTGCACAGAACATCAACACAACTAAAACCAAGCCCATGGCCACAGCAGCTCTGTGGCTCTGACAAGTTAAACCAGAAGTCTTCATCAGATAGATGCAGAAACCAGAGAACTCCAGAGAGATGAGGAAAACACCCCAGGAGCCCAGCCCTGGCCAGCAGGAAGGGAAATGAGGAGCCTGGCAAATCTCCTTGGCATGGTCTTAATCAGCATCATCCACCTCAGCTCCCATCAACAGCCACATGTCTGTAGCTCCATGAACAACTTGGTGTAGAATCACAGAATGCTTTGGGTTGTTAAAGCCCTTGAAGCTGCTGCAGTCCCAGCCCTGCCCTCACCCTGCCCAGCNCCCTTCTGTAGTACAACCAACACCTCGACGCTCTTCCCCCGTCCGTGCAGCCATCCCGCCACCACACGTTTCACCCCGTTATCTCACACTTTCCTCCCCTCTCCCGGCCGCCCGCACACGGCCCCGATCGCTGCGTGAGGTCGGCGGAACCGACCGAACCTCGACGGGAACGCGGGCGGGCGCAGCACGTGTCGGGCGGAGGCGCGAAGAGCAGCCACAGCCCCGTTCCGCGGCCGTCGCTTCCCCCCCCCCCCCCCGAGAGCCGGCAGCCGCTTCACGCGATGCCCCGGGGCCGCAGGCGGCAGAGAGGCAGCGGCGGGAGCGTTACCTGGCGGCGGTGTCCCGCTGCTCGGCCGTACCGGGCGCTCCGCGGCGGCTCCGGGGGATGGGGGGGAGGGGTGTGAGGGGCGCGGCGGCCCGTCCGCCCGGTAAAGGGCGAGCGCTGCGCCTCGCCCGAGCCGCTCCCCGGGTACTCACAAGTGCGTAGCGCGGGCCGCCCGCTGCTCCGAGCTCGGCGGGGCCGGCGGGGAGCGGCCGGACATGGCGCGAGGGGGCGGGAGCCGCGCGCGGGGCGGCCGCGAATGGCGGCGGCGGTGGCGTCACTTCCGGCCCCGGCGCCGAGCGGCGGCCAATCGGATCGCGACTTGGGAAACGGAAGTGGAGCTCGCGGCGCCACCCAGCGGCAGAGAAGGGGGCAACGGCCAAAGCGGCGGCGGGAAGGGACAGAGCGAGAGAGCGGAGGCGCTTCCGCCGGAAGTAGCTGGTGGAGGGTGGCGCGGGCTTCCGGCCGCGCCCGAAACGGGGCAGAGGCGCGAAACGGCTGCGGAAGGGGCACGAGGCCGCTGTTAACGGGACAGCGCGAGGCGCACAGCGGCCCAGGCCAGAGGCTGCGAACGGGCGTGCGAGGCCGGGGCCGGGCGGCGGCGGCGGCACACAGCAGAGCGGGGCCGTGGCACGAGGCAGCTTTATTAACTCTTACAGCCCCGGCCCAAAAACCCACCTGAGGCCCCTCACCCCCACCCCCAGCTCAGCCCCACACCGCTGCCCCACACCGCCTGTCCTGGGTTTGGCCACACAGCCCCAGCTCAGCCCCACACTGCAGCCCCGCAGCGCCCCGTGCCCGCACGGGAAGGAGGGTTTGGGCACGGGGTCGGGACGGGACAGGAACACCGTCCCCCCTGCAGCTGCAGGGCACGGAGCCCGGGGAGGAGCTCTGCCCCTCAGCCCTGTCTCAGGGAGCCACGGGGAGTCGGTGCCCAGCACACAGGGGAAACTCCCTGCAGGGGCAGCACTCACCCAGGGCTGTGGGAAAGGTCAGAGCCCAAGGGGAGCTGCCTCCTGCCACAGGGGCACAGGCTGCTGCTGGGATGGACTGAGCCTCTGTGGGGCTGGGGGTGCTGCCTCCTGCCTGTGCTGCCCCACACGAGGCACTGAGCAAGCCTGAAGCAGCCTGAGACCCAGCGCTCAGACCCAGCAGCTCCTGAGCTACTCCCCCAGACAGTTCCCTGCCCCCAGCTGCAGTTCCACATCCACACACGAGGCTTTCCTGGAGCCCACGGCAGGTTCAGTGTGTGCCTCTGCCTCTCCCCAGCAGTGAAGCCCCGTCAGGATCTTGGGTTATTCCATCACTTTGGCCACTTTGCCTTTGGAAAGTTCCTCGGGGTGGCCACGTTTGAGCTTTGCTTCCATGGGATCATCTGTGTCATCTACAGCACCAAGGGAAGAGGAATTAAAGCCTGGAAAGCCTTCCCTGAGCTCAGTTGGGACAGCCCAGCAGGAGCCAAGCTGGGGACAGGGGCCTGTGCTGCTCAGACTTTGGCTTCCCACAGCTCCCAAAAGCAAATCACAACATTCCCTGCTCTGTGCCACAGGGGCTGAGGGAGAACTCTCAGCTGGGGAAGCAGGGCACGAGCTCCTGGCCACAGGAGCGTGCAAAGGATGGGGAACAAGGAATCCCTTGTGGCCACAGCAGCTGAGGCAGGAGGAGTGATGGGGTGCCTCAGCTGCTGGGTGTTGGGCTCCTGTTCATGCACACAGTGGAACACGCTCAGATGCAAAAGCTTTGCTGCCTTTTCCTTCCTGCAGGTTCCCTCTGAGGCCAAGAGCTCACCCCAGGACAGAGTTGGGCAAGGTCTGGGTTTGGGAGGCAGGGGTGAGCAGGCTCCCACCCTGCAGGAACAGCCAGAGGGAAGGGACACTCCTCAACCCCTGCTTTCCTGTTCTGACAGTAACTAGAAGAGCTGGGTGTGGTGTTGGTAATGAAGAGGGAAGGAGTCCTGGAAACCAACCCCTAAAACAACACTCAACCCCCAACCAACCCCTAAAACAAACAACACCCAACCCCCAACCAAACCCCTAATCAAACTCTAAAACAACATCCAACCAATCCCCAAATCAACACCCAACCAACACCAAACCCAACCCCAAATCAACATGAAATCAAATCAACCTCCAATCAGCCCAGCACCGCCCCCAGAGGCTGGTGACAGTCTCTGCAGCAGCTCTCACCTCGTGTGAGCTGAGCTGTTCTGTGCTGCTCCTCTCTGACCTGTTTCATCAGCTGCAGGTTGTGATCACTGGCTTCCTTGTGGTTCACCATGGGGAAGGGGTAATCCTGACCTGGCACAACATGGAGACAGGGATCTTTACACAACTAACCAAGGATGAGTGGCTGCATTGGCACCAGGGCACATGCTTGCAGCTTTTCTTCACATCAGTGGCATCTAAGGGAGATGTGACTCAACACTTCAGAGGGGCCTGTTTCTCCCTACCAAGAGTCACAACCCCCACTCACACAGAGGAGACTGCAAGAGACTTCAAAGGTGAAGCACAAGGTGTTCAGACACCAAAGACACCCAAGAACCAGAGACAGATAAATGCAAAGGCAACAACTTCTGAGTGTTCCACTAGTTTCAGGACATGAAGCTGAGGTAAAAGTGTTTGCTCTGAAATCAGACTCCAGTGAAAAGCTTTAAAGGAGAATTGCCAGAAGGCAAGCTGCTGGCTCAGCCTGTTTGCAGGAGGTGACCTGTGTTGGCAGCACAACCCCTGTCTGTCACACATGGTATCACTGAGCACAGTTGGCAGCAGCAAAATCCTTATCAAGGGATCCAAATGAATTACCTATGATACACCCTGCTCGCTTCTGCTCCTCCTCAGGTGCTGTCCAGGGCTCGTAGATGTACTTGGGAGGAAAGTTCTTTAGCACAGGCAAATATTTCCTACAGAACAGGAGTAAAGCAGGGGTTTAGAATCCTGTAGGTAAATAGTTATGCATTCAAGAGAAGTCTTCAGCCAACCTCCACCTCATTCATTGCTGGTGGCTGTGTTGATGCTACAGTCCCTGGGGAAGTTCTGACTCATTTGGCACTAAATGCTCTGTGGGGTGACACTTCCAAGAGTGACCTTTGCAGCACAGACTTGGACTCAACTGACTCAAACATCCCTCCAGTTTCACTTCATCTAAAATATGTTGGGTTTGAACATTTTCACTGACATTTCATCCTAAACTTGAATAGAATTGTTTGGTGGGAAAAGACCTTTGAGCTGATGGAGCCCAAGCCCTCCCCTCTCACCACCAAGCCCACCACGGACCTACAGGGGTGTCTCTGCTACTCTGTGCCTCCCTTTCCTTACGTGCTCAATACAAGCTGTGGCCCCTGTTTCCCTGAGGTGTGTGTTTCCAACAAACTGGAGTCTCATCAGCTGCTGCTGTAGGAGGAGCTGAGGCAGCTTGCCAGGGAGCAGGGGGCTGTGGCACACGTTGTCCTACCGGATGTAGTTCCCCTCGGGGTCCGTGCGCCTCCCGAAGCGGACGGGGCAGAAGATCCTCGTGTACTGGTGGAAGAAAGCACTGGCTGACAGCCACATCCAGTTCCCTGCATTGATGCTGTAGTCAGCATCTAAAAGCATCTCTTCAAACACCTGCACTCCAGGGATGGGAAGAGAAAGAGAGAAACACCCATGAAATGGCTCTTACCAAAAAGCCAGCAGCAGCAGCAGCAGGAGGTGAGAGGTGAGGATGCTGCTACAGTCACTGAATCATCATGGTTGGAACAGACCTTGAAGCTGCTGCAGTCCCAGCCCTGCCCTCACCCTGCCCAGCCCAGCACTGACCCACAGCCCTCAGCACCTCAGCCCCACGCCTTTGGGATCCCTCCAGGGCTGGGCACTGCCCCAGCTCCCTGGGCAGCCTGGCACAGGGGCTGACACCCCTCTCAGGGAAACAGTTCTGCCTCAGCTCCAACGTGCCCTGGGGCAACTGGAGCCCTTTTCCTCTTTTCCACAGAACTATGCTGGCCTGGGCTGTCCTTCTCACAGGGCACAGAGGGATGGCTCTCTAGCAGGACAGAAGAAAGAGCAACCTGATGCCCAAAGGTCTGGGTTTGAAGCCTGCTACAGACTGAGCAGGTCTCCAATAGCCTCATCATCCAGAACTCATCAGGCTTTGGGGATGGGAACGAGCCCTCCCTGCTGCACCCAGCACAGCAAGGCTCACACTCAAGCAAGACACCAGATTTGCTGAAGCAGGAGGTTTGTAGCGAGGCTCAGGAAGGCAGCCCTGCTCTGCATTGCCACCTCCCCCTGCCAAGGGCAGCTAGAAGAGAGAAAAGCCAAAAGGCAGAAGTGCACCTTCATGCCCTCCTCCCAGCTGAGCCACAGGTCCCCCCGTGTGAGGAAGCAGGCGACGGCGTGGCGGGCGAGGTGATGGATCCAGCCCTCCTGCTGCAGCTGGGTCATGATGGCATCGATCCAGGGGAAGCCCGTCTGTGCCTGCAGCAGGAAACAAACCTCAGCCCTCTCCTAGAAAGCTTCAGTACAATCCTTTCCTCCACTCTGCTGTCAGCCCCCACCTCAACCAGGCAGCAGGGCCCAGCCCCAGGGCCGTGGCAGCAGCTGTGCCAATGCAGCTTGTTACCGTTTTCCATTTGTGGAGCTTCTCTGCATCCTCATACCAAGGGATCTGCAGGCAGATGGGGTTCCCCACCATCCTGGTGAAGTTGGGTGTTGCTGAGGCCACTGTATAGAAGAATTCCCTCCACAGGAGCTGCCCTTGGAGTGACACTGGGGGCAGAGAGTGGTGCTTGGCCTGCAAAAGACACGAAGTGAAAGCTTCAGCTGATATCGTGGTGCCACTGCTCGTGTGAACTGTCAGGCCCATGAAATAAAGATTCATCCAGCTGGACTTCGTGGCACTTTACCTTGAAAGGCAAAGAAAGCAGAGACCTGAAGCAATATCCTGCCCAAGAGCAAAGCTGAGCCCTGTTCCACCTCGGTGTTAGCTCAAACATTGTCTATTTGCCTTCCAAGGTGGGATCTTTTTAACCCAAGCTTGTGTTTATTAACACATTGATGAATGTATCATTAAAGTGTCATTATTCATGAACATCTCTATAGAAATGTATTTTCTATAGTATAATAAGACAACATGATTCCCATAGTAATGAATTCAGGTGGTTGAGCCATGTCTCAAGAGACCTTCAGGGGCAGGAGCTTGGGGCAGGAAGGGGGCTGGTTTTCCTGGCTCGATTTCAACCACTTCTTCTGAAGAATCAAACGAGTTCTCAGAAGCTGCTTTTGGCTCATGCCACAGTTAGAACTTGTCTCAGATGAAAACAGATGGTTTCTAAAAGCAAAACTGCTTGAACAGGCTGAAATGATCAAAAAAACCAAACCCCTTCACTTGAACACCAGGCAAAAAAGTCTGGAGCTCTTTCTTTGGATTTTAGGAGGGTTTTCCTGGGCTTCCATTTCTCCCTATTTATTGTATCTGACAGAATCTCAGCATGGTGGGGGTTGGAAAGGACCTTTAGAGCTCATCCAGTCCAACCCCTCTGCCAAAGCAGGTCCCACTTACATCAGGTCACACAGGAATGTGTCCAGGTGGGTTTTGAAGCCCTCCAGAGAAGGAGCCTCCACTGTGAACATTCCCAGGTGCATATAAAGCCCCTTCACAGACATCACAGCACCCTCATCAGCTTTGTTTGACACACTAGGCCTCTACCAAGTGTGAAATCCTAACCTCCCACCCACCCAGACACGTGACAGTGCTGGATTGACTTCACCAGGACCAATCATTTTCTTACCTGAGCATAAATGTTTGACAGCCTGTAGAAGAAGGTGCGAACTGACAGACAGCCCATGCTGAAATAGGGGCTCAGGCCTGTGGTGCTTGGAAGCAGGGAATTTGGGATTGTTTTTGGTTTAGTAAAATGTGCCACCCAGCCCTAAAAATGCAAAGAGAAATCCAGGTTCAGGCAGTAGCAAGTGACAAGTGTCCAGGTGACAAAGGAAGGGAAATCTCTTGGAAACTGGCTTTTGCATCAGAGGCCCCTTTGATGTGATGCAGAGAAAATACTTCCACAAATCACACCACCAAGTCAACAAAAGCTCCAGACCAGGCTGCCACCCTCACCCAAGGTCTCCAAACACATCTCTCTCTCCTCCAAGCACCTCCAACATGAAGGCCACATCTCAGCCATGGGTGCTGGGAAGCTCTGCTCTTCCCAGAGAGCTGTGTGTGATGTTGTAACACAAGAAGCAGCTCCCTCAGTCCAACAGCAGCACAAGGAAGATCTTTTCCACTTCATGAAGTTGGGAGTGGGGAAAGCATCTGCTTAAATGCAGCCAGAGCCAAGGCAGGCTTGGTTGCCAAGAGCTGAGCCCTAGCAAGGAAAGACTCAGCTGGAGCTGGGGCAGGACTCCATGGCTGAGCAGCTTCTCAACATCCAGATACAACCAGATACAAGAGGGGGCAAACCTCAGCCCACCCAGAGCCACCAGCATCCCTCACGTAAAATCAAGGCTGACCTGGTCAGTCAAGTGTTGCTCCAGGCGCTGCAGCCCTTCAGTCTCTCCTCCTTTCCAGGGAGACAGACTCTCCAGGGGGATGTTCAAATCCACAGGGAGAGGCACCCTGTAACACTCAGCCAGGCTCGGGTCAGGGGGCCTACATCTCCTAATGTGAAAGAGAGGCCTCATCAAAGAGAGAACCAGAGCCTGGAGATGGAGGAAGACTCCTGCCATTGCCTCTGTCACAGCACAGAGCCAGTGCAGGAGACCAAAACCATAACCAGAAACCTCAGGCTGCACTCTCCTGCAATTGCTGCAGGTAATTCCAGCCTGAAGAGGAACAGATCCACCAAATTACAGTGCTCAGAGCAGTCAGCTGCAGCCCCCCCAGCTCAGACACCCCTCTTACTTCCCATCTGCTACGAAAGACTCAGAAGCACCTCCTCTCCAGCTTCCCTCAGCTGTCCCATCCATCCCTGGGAGGGAGCTTAGAGCTTCCTCAGACTCTAAACATAATTACAGGACACTGGTGCTGCCTCCAAAGGCTGCTCCAGCTCCTGTGCCTCAGGTGAGAGGTCACTCTGGGAGAGGTTTCACAGGGAAGAAGGCAGATCAGCTCCCTGGGTCACCTCCCGAGCTGCTCCTCCCTAACAAAGGTGGAGGCTCCCCAGGCCCATGCCTCTGAGCAGCCCTCCACATCTCTTCTGCAGCCTCTGACTTCCCTGGGAGGCTGGAAAAGCATCAAGGCATGGGGTTTCCCCCCTGTAAAACGCAGAAGAGGAGGTTCAGAGAGTCTTAGTGGCATGCAGACTTCTTAAAACCCATGAACGAACTCAAGAGATCAAGAGAGATCTTTCTGCTTACCTGGAAAAACTGAGCTCAGCTCTGTTGCAGACACCTAGAGCAGGGGCCAGTGCAGCTCTCAGAGCACTGGCACAACAGAGGCCTGCTGGGAAGCGTGTGAACCACTTATCTCTCATCATCATTAATTTGAAAAGGGCAAAGACACTGATTAGTGACAAAAAAAAAAAGAGGAAAAACATAGTGCAAGAAAAAAATACAGGACCTGATCTATCCCTGTAAGGACAAGGATCTTTGTATCTTTGTATGGGACTGAGAACAAGAGTCAGGCAGTGACTGACAGGATTCCTCCAAGGTGAGGAGAACTAAGCCTGGCTCATCTGCAGTGCCATCCTCAGTGGCCAGCTCTGTCCTACCCCAGCCTTACCTCACTTCGGATCAGGATCACTTACCTTCCCCCACACAGAGCTAAACATAAGACATCCTTGACTCTGAGCTGCTTCTCAAGTCCTGGGAGACATGAGCTCCAGTTTCCTGCTGGCTGGTACTTACTGGAAGTCTTCAGCTGTAAGGTTTCGAACAGGCACCTCGGGGTCACCGAGCAGAGACAGGATGTGAAGGAACTTCTTGTATGTTAATGGGGGACTTCCACCATTCAGGTCCAAAATCCTACACAAAACCAGGCCAGTTTTCAGCAGAACAGAAACCAAGAAGGAAGCTGGAGCTGCAGGGTTTAGGAGACCTACTCTAGGAGGTCCTGCTCTGTTACTGATTACCCCTCTAGCACTATTGATTTCAGTTCTGTTCAGTCATTCAGACACAGCTTGGATCCAAGTGCATCCAGACATCAGGGGAAGTTGATTAGAAAGACAACAATCTGACACACAGGAATGTATCTGTATAAAAGTCCTATTGAACAGCTTACACCGTTTTGTCCACTCTGTTTATAAGAAGTAACTAATCAAAGGGTTTGAGTGAATTCAAGTGGCCAAAAGGAAAAGATGAACCAAGTCTTTATGCCCAAGAGCTCTGCAAATCCCTGCTGGTACTTCCAGCACAAAAATGCTCCAGCAAACGGTGCCACACTCATCTCAGAGAGTCCCTTTTTCCCCAAAAGGAACACGTCAGGACCCAGAATCACAGCATGGGAGGGGGTGGAAGGGGCCTTTAGAGCTCACCCAGTCCAACGCCCCTGCAGAAGCAGCTCCCACCTAGACCAGGTCACACAGGAACGTGTTCAGGTGTGTTTTGAAGATCAAACTCCTTGACCTCTTCTCCCTGATGGCTTCAAAACCTCGAATCAACCCCTTGGAACCACCTCCCTGGTCTTTGGGGCAGTCACGTACCGTTTAGTGTCGTACAGGCTGTGGCCCACCAGGGCAAGCACCTGAAAGCCCAGCTCTTCCCCCAGACGCCGGACATTGCTCTCCATCTCCTTGTAAAACGGTTCCATCTCTGCATCCAGAGTAACTTGTGTGATGTTCCACTTCTGGATGTGAGCTTTCAAGACAGACTCATACTCTCCTTGAAGAACCAGTAAGCAAGAGCCCAGCTGACACAAGTTTTTCTGGAGATCCTGCAGGGACTGGAGCAGGAAATGCCAGCGCAGGGCCCCGATGTGCATCACTGATGTCACAAACTCTCTGTCCAGGATGTAGACAGGGTAGAGGACGTGGGAGGATTCCACTGCAGCCAACAGCGTGGGGTTGTCATGAAGCCGAAGGCCCTTCCGGAAAAGGTGAATGGTGCGATGGGACATGCTGGCTGCTCCCACACCTGCTGCAATAGGAAGGAGCCCTTGGCTTTTGGGATACAGCATCCTTATACAGGACAAGGTCAATTAACATAGAATCCAGAGTAATGGGGGTTGGAAGGGCCCTGCAGAGCTCATCCAGCCCCAGCCCCTGCTCCAGCAGCTTCCCCTGGCTCAGGAGGCACAGGAACGTGTCCAAGTGGGGCTGGAAACATCCTGAGAAGGAGCCTCCACACCCTCCCTGGGCAGCCTGGGCCAGGGCTCCCTCACCTCAGCACCAGAGGAGTTTCTCCTGATGTTTAAGAGGAGCTTTGAACTGCTTTGGCAGTATTTCAGGGGTGAGCAGGAGGGGTGATCTTGCCTCTCATCTGGGCAGCTCAGGGCAGGGTCTGAGAAACTGCCCCACGGAAGCTGCTGTTTGCTCTTCTCACCAGTGAGGGACTCGGCAAACAGAAACCGGGAGCTGGGCTGCCACCTCGTGTTTGTACCAAACCCTGCAGCACCTTCCCAGCTCCCTCTATCCCAGGTAAAAAGGGGAAAGCTCAACACCCACCACAGTGGTGTGTCCACACCTGCTCGTTTCAAGCCTTACCACCCACAGAAGGACAGAGGGACAAGCAAAGAACCAAACAATCATCCTGAATCCAGTCCAGCCCCTCCAGCCAAAGTGCTTCACTCACACCCTCCCAAACAGTTGCAGTAGATGACTCTGTCTCTTCTCCCTGCTCAACCCACAATCAACAGCTTTACCAGGCTCATAAAAGCTGATCTGACTTGCCCTGATCCCAAAAACACTCACCAGTGTCACTGGAACAAGGCCAGTTGTGCTCCCAGGCCATGCCACAGCCCATCACAACCCCCCCCCAATAAACAACCCCCCTCAAACTCAATGGTTTGGGCTCTCTTTGCACCCCAGCTCAGCACAGCCCTGCCCACAGCTCCTGGAACAACAGGAAGCACAAGGAGACTCTGCAGCTGCTCCAGAGAGCACCCAGTTGCTGGCAAACCAGGTTTCATCTGGGATGGAGTTCATGTCCTTCCTGGGAGCTGCTCCAGGGCTGTGTTTTGGGTTTACACTGGAGAGAGTTGATACCAGAGGGATGTTTGAGTATCACTGAGCAGGGCTGCACAGCATCAGGGGTTTTTCTGCTCCTCACCCTGTCCCACCAGTGAGAGGACTGGGAGCAGTGGGGGAGGCTGGGCAGTGCACAGGGAGCTGGGGGGGAAACATGGCCAAGAGAGCTGAGCCCAGCACGGGGCTGTTCCAGGCCATGGGAGTCACGGCCAGTACAAACTGGGGGGAGCTGGCACTGTCTTTGCTGTAGGATTTCTCTTGTCAGTCTCCATGAACTGGTGACTTGGGGCCATTCACCCAGCAGGGTTAAGGCTGACTCCCCACCACATCTGCATTACATCCACTCCTCACAAACCCACCAGCACTGGCAGAAAATACACCTTGTATCCAACATATTCCCCAACCCTTTGGGAGAGGTACACCAGGGCACAAAGCAGGGAGAAGCCCAAACCGGACAACTGGCCCTTACCTCAAGGGTTACCTGCCTGATGTTCCAAGGTCTTCACAACATCTCACCCCAAAAAGAGGAGGCCACACAGCTGCTGCTGGTGGCTCTCCTGCTGATAAGCATTTCTCTCTGCAGGCAGAGATCTGCTGGGGGAGGCACCAGCGGCTGTCACAGCGTCACCATCTAAATCCACCTGTGCTGCTCCTGTTCCTACAAACATTGGGAGACGAGAAAGCTGCCTTTAAACACCCCTGAAGACCATCAACATATGCACGGAGGAGGATCCTGCATCACACAGACTGACTCAGCTCCTGAGGGAGGAGGAGGAGGGCAGGGCAAGATGGAGCAAGATGGGGCACGGAGGGGTGGAGGCCCAGGAGCTGGGAAGGATTAACAGTTTCATTTCCTTTCCAGTGTCCAGTTAAGTCAACTCCCTGATACTGCCCTTGGCTTTAAGCCTGTCTGCTTAGAAGTGACCATAACACCATTATAAAGCTTTAAACACACGCCATCAGCCACTGGGAAGAGGCCGTTCTGCAACTGAAAGTGAAAGTAAACGTGACGTAAGGATTTGGTGGGCTCCAGACCCTCATCTGGGATTCCAGAACGCCGTTCTTCTGCACGGACGTGGTTACATAACCCTGGCGGCTCCACACCCGGCCAGACCCGAGGCTGCTGTCGATGCAGCACCCCTGTGCTCTTTCTCCTGACAGCTCAGGTGACCCGTGAAGTCTCACCTGTAGCACTTTGATACAAGAAAGGGGCATTTTTCCTCAGCTGGAAAAGAACCACGAAGCCACCCCCGCGGAGGAGCCGGGCCGGCTCTCACCCCTAACACCGCGGCCCCGGGGCGCTGCCCGTCAGGGACCGGCCGGGACGGGACGAGGGGAGCGAAGGCGGCTCGAGACCGGCCTCACGCCTCCGCCGCGGCTCCCAGCACCCCCCCAGCCCGCCTTTCCCTGCATCCCCGCGGCTCCCAGCACATCCCTGCCTGCCTTTACCTGCTCCCCGCGGCCTGCAGGCGCGGCGGGCCCGGCGCCCGTCCCTGCCGAGGCCCCGTTACACAACGCGGCCCGGGCTGGGCTGGGCTGGGCAGCCGCGGTTACGCAAGAGCCTCTGTGCCCGGGAGCGGGGAGGGGTGTGAGCCGTCCCCAGCGGGGCTCGGGCTCAGCGCGCGGAGCGTTAACGGGGGCTGGGCCCGGGGGGCTGCGGCCGGG
>WBNH01004030.1:40322-51671 GCA_013401255.1 Urocolius indicus
GGGCTGCACCGGGCACGGGCTGCACCGGGAAGGGCTGCACCAGGGAAGGGCTGCACCGGGCACGGGGCTGCACCGGGCACGGGGCTGCACCGGGCACGGGCTGCACCAGGCACAGGGCTGCACCGGGCACGGGGCTGCAGCGGGCACAGGGCTGCAGCGGGCAAGGGCTGCACTGGGCACAGGGCTGCACCGGGCACGGGCTGCACCAGGTGCCCTCTGCTCGCTGCTCGCTCTCCCCAGGGCAGGAGTGATTCCCCCGGGTCTCTCTGCCCCTGCAGGCTGAGGAGCCGCCGTGCCCAGCAGCACGGGAGGAGGAGGAGGAGGAGGTGGTACGAGTGCTGACCCTGCCCCTGCAGGCACATCACGCCATGGAGAAGATGGAAGAGTTTGTGTATAAGGTACAGGATGCCCGTGGCTGTGCCCTAGTCCTGGTTTTGGAGGGTTGAGGAGGGCTGGATTGCCCCTGTTACCACAAAAGTCAATGCCTTAGAGACGCCCCCCTTTCAAGGCTCTGGTGTGTGTTTTGGGGGGCAGCAGCTGGTTCTTGCAGCAGTAGGGGCCCAGGGGCTGGTTCCTGCCAGCCTGCAGCCCTGTGGCACCTCAGTCCCAGCCTCCATTGCCCTGGTGCATCACAGGCTGCTCAGAATCACTGACCATCATCCTTCCTTCTGCCCGGGCTTCACGGTCCCAGCTGCACAGCCCCAGGGCTCTGGGGGCCCTCCCTGAGCTCTCTGCTGCTTTCTGAGCCGTGTTCCTGCTGCTGTGAGAGCTGAAGTGCCCCAGGAGCCTCGGGGAGCGGTTCCAGCCTTGGCTGAGCTCGTTCCTCCTGGGGTGAGGGAAGCAGGAGCCTGGTGCAGCCGGTGCCTGTGGTGTGTTGCAGGTGTGGGAGGGGCGCTGGCGGGTCATCCCCTACGACGTGCTGCCCGACTGGCTGAAGGACAACGACTACCTGCTGCACGGGCACAGGCCACCCATGCCCTCCTTCAGAGCCTGCTTCAGGAGCATCTTCCGCATCCACACCGAGACTGGCAACATCTGGACGCACCTCCTGGGTGACTGGGGACGGGGCTGGGGGCCCTGGGGGTGCAGGAGGCTCTGGTGCCTCTGGACAGGGTGGTACTTGCTTGGTGCCAAGGTGCTGTGTGTGCCAGGGATGTCCCTGCTGAGGGTCACACAGCTCTGGTTCTGGGTGAGGAGATGCCCAAGAGCCTCTGGGGAAAAAAGGGAGAGCGCAGCCAGCCATGAGGAAATGGCCTCAGGTTGTGTCAGGAGAGGTTCAGGTTGGAGACTGGGAGCAATTTCATTCCCAGAAGGGCTGTCAAACCCTGTGCCAGGCTGCCCAGGGAGCGGGGGGAGTGCTCATCCCTGCAGGGATCCCAAAGCTTCAGTGCTGAGGTGCTGGGGGATGTGGGTTAGTGGTGGCCATGGCAGTGCTGGGGAATGGTTGGACTCAACCACTCTGTGATTCACACAACTCCAGCATGGTGGGGGCTGGAAGGGCCCTGCAGAGCTGCTCCAGCCCCTGCTCAAGCAGGTTCCCCTGGCTCAGGGGGCACAGGAACGTGTCCAGGTGGGGCTGGGAACTGGATCCCCCTGAGCTCAGGCTTCTCTTCCCCAGGCTGAACAGCCCCAGGGCTGCAGCCTTTCCTCCTCACACACATGTTCCGTCCCCTCAGCATCTTGGTGGCCCTGCACTGGCCTCTCTCCAGCAGTTCCCTGTCTGCTGGGCAAAGCAGAGCAGGCTGGGGGCAGGTCATGGCCAGAGCTGCCTTTCCCTGGCTCTTGAATTCGTCCCTTCTCTTTCTCACCTTCCCTTTGGTTTCTCCCCTGCAGGTTTCGTTCTGTTCCTGTGCCTGGGGATTCTGACCATGCTGCGGCCCAACATGTATTTCATGGCTCCTCTCCAGGAGAAGGTGGTGTTTGGGATGTTCTTCCTGGGAGCAGTGCTGTGCCTCAGCTTCTCTTGGCTTTTCCACACTGTCTACTGTCACTCGGAGAAGGTCTCACGGACGTTTTCAAAGTGAGTCAGCCCAAAGGTGTCTGGGTGGCCTCAAGGGGAGCTTTTGGGTTCTCCCAGAGCTTCTTGGTTTGTCTTTGGGGGGCAGGGAGTGTTCACCCCATCCAGGGAGGCACATCCAGGGTCTGCCCTGTGCCTCAGCACCTTGAAATCCCCCAGCTCAGGTGTCCTCAGGTGGGTGATGGAGATGGGGACCCTTCATAGCAAGGAGCTGAGCAGAGGCAACTGTGCAGCACTTCCCAGTTTACTGGATGCTCTCAGAAAATCTGGTTTGGATCCAATTTGGACTAAAACCAAACTGAAAGAGCAAGGAGAGAGGATTCCCAGCCAAAGGGAAGGGCTGGGCAGTGCCCAGCTGCTAGGGTCAGGGCACAGGCTGCACCAGGGCAATGCTCCCGTCAGCTTCAGCACAGGCAAAGCAGAGCAAATGCCTCCAAGTGAACATTGCAGGGGATGGAACACGTGTGAGGAGGAAAGGCTGCAGCCCTGGGGCTGTTCAGCCTGGGGAAGAGAAGCCTGAGGGGGATGCCTAGTTTCCAACCCCACCTGGACACGTTCCTGTGCCCCCTGAGCCAGGGCTGCAGCAGCTCTGCAGGGCCCTTCCCACCCCTCCATGCTGGGGTTGTCTGAATCCTCCCTCATGTCTTGGCACCCCACAGGCCCCATGCCACAGTCCCTCTCCCCATCTCCAGCCACCTCCTGCCCATCCTCTGCCCTCCAGCTCTTCCCCCAAGCTGCCTCTCCCCACAGCAGCTCCACTGGGGCTGGAGGGCACCTGCACCCTGGGACCAAGAGGAAGGGAGGGGTGGGTTTTTTTTGGGGGGGATGCTCACTTGTGACTCTGTGTCATTGCCCCTCTGGCCACAGGTTGGATTATTCAGGCATTGCACTGCTGATCATGGGCAGTTTTGTCCCGTGGCTCTACTATTCGTTCTACTGCTCCCCACAGCCAAGACTCATCTACCTCTCCATCGTCTGTGTCTTGGGCATCTCTGCCATCATCGTTGCTCAGTGGGATCGCTTTGCCACCCCCAAGCACAGGCAGACAAGAGCAGGTAAGAGTTGTCTCTCCTCATCCTGAATCTCCAGCCCTCTGGGGAGGAAAGGCTGCAGGACTTGGGGCTGTTTATCCTGGAGAAGGCTGAGCTCAGGGGGATCTCATCAGCACCTAAAGGGTGGGTGTCAGGAGGATGGGGACACATTTTGTTCTGTGGTGCCCAGTGACAGGACATCAGCTGGAACACAGCAAGATCCACTGGCACAGGAGGAGAAGCTCCTTTGGTGCTGAGGTGAGGGAGCCCTGGCCCAGGCTGCCCAGGGAGGGTGTGGAGGCTCCTTCTCAGGAGGTTTCCAGTGCACGTGGGAGGGCAATATTGGTTTCAAGGGGCACAGAGAGCTGTAGGTCCCTAGTTCTGTGTGGGATAAATCCTGTGGGGGTTGGATAATCCATGACCAAGCGAGGAAAAGCTGCTGCTGCCACCTCCAGGAGCTGCTTCCCTTTGCACATGAGGGGAGCAGCAGCACTGCCCTGTCCACGCTGTGCTCTATCAGCCTGAGCTCTGCTCTCTCCTCCACCACAGGCGTGTTCCTGGGGCTGGGGCTGAGCGGGGTGGTGCCCACCATGCACTTCACCATCGCCGAGGGCTTTGTCAAAGCCACCACGGTGGGGCAGATGGGCTGGTTCTTCCTGATGGCCGTGATGTACATCACCGGCGCCGGGCTCTACGCCGCACGCATCCCCGAGCGCTTCTTCCCGGGCAAGTTCGACATCTGGGTGAGTGTGGGCAGGAGGTGAAAGGGCACTGTTGAGGGGATGGCTGGGGAGTCCTGAGGTAAGGGGAGGAGGCAGCTGGGGGTGTCCTGGTGGGATTGCACGTGCTGACAGCTACACCTTCAGTGGGTAGAAAACGCAACAGGGCGAGGGGGGGAAAAATCAGAGCCCAGAGGCCAGTCCTGGCTGTTTCCAGTGTTACCCTGTCTCCTTTGCCTGGTCAAAAGTGGTGGGTTTTTTTTCCCTCCATCTCTCTCCTCACAGTTCCAGTCACATCAGATCTTCCACGTGCTGGTGGTGGCCGCAGCCTTCGTGCACTTCTACGGGGTGTCGAACCTGCAGGAGTTCCGCTACGGGCTGGAGGGTGGCTGCACGGACGACTCCCTCCTCTGACAGCACCCCTTTTAGTACAAGCTTCCTAAGTGCTTTTTAAACTCTTGTTCTTTGCTAAAATCAAAAGGAGGACTCTAAACTGTTTGGGGTTGTTGGTTGTCCTTGGGGTGGGTGTTTTTGTTTGGTTTTTTTTTTAAAGAAAAAACAAAAGGAAAAGGAACAATTTCTTCAGTAATTGACCAAAATCCTCCCCTCAGCCCTTCCCCCGGGGCTGGGGAGGCCCAGCAGCCCCTCACCCTATTCCAGGAAGGGGCAGCCAGTTCCCCCCAAGCATGCCCAGTTCCAAAAGTGAGGGGTGTGGGTATCCCCCTCCTGGCACAGCCCAGCAGCCTCCAGCACCGGCTGCCAGGGCCAGGCTGGGGGCAGCTCTGCTGCTGCTGCCCCAGGGCACAGGCACACATTGATGTAATTTAAGTTTTAATTGTCTGGTTGGTTGGTTGGTTGATTGTTTTGTTTGGTTGGTTTTGTTCTGGTTTTGTTGTTTTTGGGTTGTTTTTTTTCCTTGACAAAGTAATGTAAACCTAAAGGAGAGACTATTTAATATTTAATACTAAGCTTTAAGAAGCCTCGCTGCCAGCGCAGCGGCCCCAGCTCCTCCCTGGCTCTGGAGGGGGAGGGAAGGACAGGGAGGGGCAGGGGAATGTTAGAGCTGCTCTAGCTGATTGAAATAAAAAGGTCAATAGTTCAGTGTCCTGCTGGGAGTGTTGGTCTCATTGTGTTGGGGGGGGTGTAGAAGAGGTACTCGGGGTGGGGGCTGCTTCTGTGCCACTGCAAAGGTGGTGATGGAATAAGAGGCCAGAAAGGCAGAGGGAGAGTGAGAGGGTGAAGGATGCCTTCAAGCTGCTTGAAGTGTGAGGATGAGCTCTGGGAGGATTAGAGGGGAAGAGCTGAGGTGAGCAAAGGCCCCTCTCGGGCAGCTGGATGCAGCACAGAGCTCCTGCAGCCCCTCAGCTTCAGCACCTCTCCCCACTCACCTGTGTCCCTGGGGCTGGGGGGAAGGGGTGGCTCCTCACCCTTTTTGGAGCCGTTTGGCCCAGCTTTAGGGAGAGTGAAGGCAGAGCCTGGCTGGAACTCCCCTGCTGCAGATGAACCCAGAACAGGTTCCACCCCAGTTGGTGCTGGGGATGGTGGGGTGCTCCAGGCTGCTGCTTAAATAGTCAGGTGAGTCCTGTCCCCTCCCAGCAAACCCCCAAGGACAGTCCAAGGCTGGGCTGCAGGAGGAAACCCTGGAGCTGACCCTGCAGCTGGTGGGTATCAGGTCAGCCCAGGACACCCTGAGGAGGCTCAGACCACCTGCAGCCTCAGCTGAGAACAGGACACAGAGAGCACTGGCTGAGGGACACGAGGCAAGGAAATTGTCTTTCAAATTCACACACAGTCCTTTTGTGCTCAAGGACTTTTTGTGCCCAAGACACCAGCAGCAGCTCTGTGAAACACCAGAGGCACGAGCCCCAGAGGTTCTGAGACAGGCAGGGGGTGGAAACAGGAAAGTGTCACTTTTCCAGGCTGACAGGACACAGGAGAGGGTCAGGACATCACCAGTTCCCCTCCGTTTGCTGCCAGCTCTTGCCTCAGAGCCTGGTGGGTTTAGGGTAAGGTGGAAAAAAGCTGCAGCCAGAAAAAGGGAGCCACAAAAGGCAGATCTGGCTTTAAGCAGAGACCTTGGGCTGCATGGCAGACAATGGAGAGCATTGAAATGGATATTGCTGGAAGTAACTGTCTCTGGCTCCCATGTTTTCCCAACAACACTGACTTTAGGAATCAAAAACCACATGTAGATGAATTATTTTTCCTTAGGCTGAAATCCAACCTAAATGGGGTGAGGGAGAAGCTGAATTGCAGCTGCATTCACTGCCAGTGCCACATCCCAGAGAAGACTCCAGAGACTTTCACTTCAGTCCTTGTCTTAAACCTCTGTGTATTCTCTCAGACATCTGTGAACGTTAACAGCAACGGAATCTACCACCAATAAATAGATTTGTCAGCTTCTAACAGTCCCCCTGCGTGGCTTTACACTGGGCTGAAGGTCCTGGGTATGGTTTGTGGAAGAGATTCCCACTGGTGGAAAGACATACCACACCTTGGGCCTCCAGCAGTTGGAATCCCAGCTGAGGTACGACTCGAGGCAGGAGGAGGAGGGTGATCACTGGTATTGTCTGTAGTCACCAAAGGGAGAGGGCTGCAGCTGGGAGGGGTCTTCTGAAAGCTGAGGGCCTGGGAGCAGGGCAAGAGAGGAAAAGGCAAACAAAAAATACCAAGAGATAAGGGATTCTTCCTACTAACAGCACAAAACACGTTCACAGGGGGTTTCTCTACATTCCCTTGAAAAGAACAAGCTCTTACAAAACAAGATGTTACAGAACAAGGTTTAGATGTGATGTTTCTTCATTCCAAGAAGATGAGGAGCTTTATGCAGTGAGAAGAGCCTCAGCCCAAGGAGGAAAATGGTTTTCTCTCCTTTACTAACAGGGAAATGAATCAGAGCAGCAAGAGACACATTTTTGGTCACCTAAAGGAGTTGAAAGCCTAAACATGCCCCTCAGTGTCCCTGTGAGAGGGTCAGTGAACACACCTGAGGAAGCCTCTCAGGAATTAGCAGCTCACTACTCAGCCTTTGAACCATCAGTGGTTTGTCTATTCCTCCCAAAACAAGGTGAGGAGATATATTGAGTGTTTTGCACTGGCAACTATTTACACAAGCAGTTACTGACTCCTCAGCTTGTGTTTTACTGAGGAAAAAAAAAAGGGCTCTAGTTTTTGAAGCAGCTTGTTAAAAAAACCCTGCTCCCACCCTTCTTGGCTGCAGCAGGGCTGGGGCAGAAGCTGGGGACAGCAGGGACATCCCTGCTTCAGCCACCAGGCACCCAGGGGGAAGGAGCTGATGATACTCCCCTGACATGCTCTGTGATAAGGAAAGGAAGAAGCATTGTGATGGCACATCTGATGGCTGCTCACCGTTTGGAAACTGTGTGGAGGCAAATCTCGTTAGCAGAATGCCAGCTCCTTCAATCAAAGCCAGGAGAATCCCTCCCATGGCCGCAGAGCCCACCATGGCCACGGGTCCATCTGAAAACAAACCACACAAACCACTTTTTACTGCCCTGCTGCATTCCTTTGCACATGACAGCTCTCTGTAGTTACAATCTCTCCCCTAAGAAGGCTCAGAAGCAGGAGTTTTGCAGCAAGCCTCAGGAGCATCAGCAATAAAAAGGATAATTACTGGGCAACCCCCCAGCTCCTGAAGGAAACCATCTGAGCACACGACTAACACTCTCAGCAGCACAAAAGCTTGAGATTATCTTTCAGTTTCTCTGAGACAGCAAATTCCAACTGTACTTTAGGGGTATTTAGAGGGTTTTTTAATCAGTCTCCTTTCTCTTACTTCTTGCAGCTAAAATGGCTCCAGTCAGGGCTCCGCTCGTGATGGAGTTCCACGGATCTTCCTTCCCTCTCATTCTCACCATACTGCAGTCAATCATAGAGAAGAGACCTCCCCAGACAGCAAAGCTTCCTGTTCAGAAAGAAATGCCAAGGGGATGAAAGGAAGCAGTGCCAGGGGAAAGGGCTGAAGCACAAGGGTGCTGGAGAGGGGCTGAGGGAATGGGGGTGTTGAGCCTGGAGAAGAGGAGGCTGAGGGGAGGCAGCAGCACTCTCTGACACTCCCTGACATGAGGCTGCAGGGAGCTGGGGGTCAGCCTCAAACTCAGTTATCAACCAAGAGCCAAGTGGCTGCAAACAGCAGCCCAAACTGACTTACCTCCCAGCTGTGGAGCTCTTGTTTTAATGGCTGTCAAACTGCCCCTCAGCCGGTGGTTCATACCCTGCAATGGAAAGGAGATGGCAGCTCAACCAGGGGAGTCTCACAGCCACTCTGACTGCACAGGGAAAGGGCTGAGGTCAAAGCCTGTCTGAGCAGCTCAGAGGGGATGGAATAAAGCCTTAAAGCAAAGATTTTAGCAAGGAAAGTGTATTTCTCTTTCAGGGGTAGCATTTGTGTCTGTGCTAAGAGACACTTGTGCATTGCACTGGAAATTCACTATCAACTCCAGCTCCTTAAAAATGTTACTGATTAAGAGGTTCATTAAAGAAAACAATAATCCCTAATACAAATCTGAAGGAGAATAAGATTCTTCCTGTGAGTCCTTCACCAGATGAACTGTCCTGGTTTGGATCCTTGCACAGGGATTTCTTCTTTAGCCTCAGCTGGATGGTGGATGGAGGGAGGAAGCAGGACTGCACCCTGAACACACCCTCAGCCTGATTTCACTTACCACTGGGGAGTTTCTGAACCCCTTGATAGCTTGGAAAATGCCCCCTCCGATGGCTCCCATGGTGAAAGCGCCTCCACAGTCATCTACTATCCTCCAGGGGCTATCAAGGCAAAACAGAGATGAAAAGATTAAATCCCATCATAGATGATCTGTACCTGGTTTAATCAATTCAATTCAAACACATGGTTTAATCACGATGGCTGCACAGCTCATGTGCTGAGGGTACTCATGCTGGGAATTCACCATCAAAACCCACATGAGGTGGGAATGGGTGTGAAAACCACAGCTGCCAGCCATCCTGTGCCCTCCCCAGCTGGCTGAGCAGCCAGCAGCAGCACCCAGGGACAGGCAGGAGCACAGCAAAGCACACACAGCTTTTGTCAGCAAACGTTTCCCTAGAGCAGTGAGCATCAAACGTAGAGAAGCACTGCCCCAACTCCTCACATAAGGCACAGGGATGTTCTTTCCATCGTGGAAAAGTGCAGGATTCCAGCTCTGCCCTCCTTAGGGAGTGTAAATAGCTTTGAATTCATTGTTGTCCTTCTTATCTTGACCTCCAGAATACTCCAGTGACACTAATGCTCCACTGCTGCGAGGAGTGAGAAGCATCTCTTCTCCTCAGCCCCCTGCCTGTGCTGCTGTTGCTTTGTCACAAGGGGGTTTGTTTTGCTGCTTACAAGAAGTCCCCAGGCTTGCAGCCCCTCCTACACATCCTCCCGGGCTCCTCTCCTCCTGGAGCTCCCTCTGCTGCCTCTGCAGCTGTGTCACCCAGCGCACAGGCAGCTCTGTGCAAACAGGGCAAACAGCTCGTTTGCACCATTCACCTGCTTCTCTTCGCATTGCTTGGCTGTACCAAAGGCAGCAGAACCCCAAACTCATCCTCTCCTGCAACATCCAGCTCCCAACCCCACGGTGATTCAGAAGACTGGGAGGATTTTTGTGTGTTACCCCTCCTCACATCACCCCTTTGTTTCCACAGCCTTGCCCCTAACAGGCTTTCATCTGGTGCAGCTCCTCACAAACCCCCTCTAGCACTCACTAAATCATTCATCCCCACTTCATATTGTCTTTTCCTTCCCCTAATTCCCTGCCTTTAAACGTTACAGGCACACTGTTGTCAGAGATGCCGAGATGAAAAGCAACTTTGTCTTTCTTTTCAGGGCTGTTGTTTTGTTCCTCTTCAGGTTTTGATCTACTCTGTTATGAATAAAACATCTCATCACAAACCCTCTGCCTTTGTTAACTCCTGACACTGATCCTGTTACAAGGCTTTCTGAACGTCAAAATAAGGTTATGTAAAGTGGTTTTCCTTCACCCACAAGGTCAAAGAATCCTCATTTAGCAAACCATGGCTGCTCTCTACAGAAGCTGCATCAATCAGACCCCCACCATGGAACTGCTTTCCTGGATTTCTCCCATCTTTAACACTGCTTCAGATGTCAAGCTCGTTACATATTACCTTTGGGGTTCCCAACTTTCCTTTTCAATGACCCTCCAAACCTCTGCAGAAGCAGCTTTCATAGAATCACAGAATGGTGGGGACTGGAAAGGACCTTTACAGCTCCTCCAGCCCCAGCCCCTGCTCCAGCAGCTTCCCCTGGCTCAGGGGGCACAGGAACGTGTCCAGCTGGGGTTGGAAACCTCCTGAGAAGGAGCCTCCACACCCTCCCTGGGCAGCCTGGGCCAGGGCTCCCTCACCTCAGCACCAAAGGACTTGCTCCTGGTGTTTAAGAACAACTCTCTGTGTCCCAGCTGATGCCCATCACCCCTTGTCCTGGCACTGGGCACCACACAACAAAGTGTGTCCCCATCCTCCTGACACCCACCCTTCAGGTGCTGATCAGTGCTGCTGAGGTGTCCCTGAGCTCAGGCTTCTCTTCCCCACGCTGAACAGCCCCAGGGCTGCAGCCTTTCCTCCTCACACACATGTTCCATCCCCTCAGCATCTTGCTGTCCCTGCACTGGCCTCTCTCCAGCAGTTCCCTGTCCCTCTTGAACTTGGGAGCCCAAAATTGGACCCAGGACTCCAGATGAAGCCCCAGCAGGGGCAGAGCAGAGGTGGAGGTAGAAATGAGGAAGTGAAATGAGGAAGCATCTGGGACCCTTCTTGTACGTCAAGTCCTTGAACACCCAAGAAGATGCACACACACACTCCTTTGTGCATCCCAAACTAACCACCCTGGCAGTGCCTGACCTCAGGAAAGAAGAGAAGAGATTCCATTATTAATTTGGCACTTATCTACAAGCTTAATGTTACTGTTAATTGTTTCCCTGCCTTTCAGGGCAGCTCTCACAACAAGGAAACCACAAGCTACATACAAGATCAGGTCAGATTCCTACTCCTGATGGCAAGTGAGATCACTTGGAGATGAGGAGAGCAGAGGCCAGGACCTCACTCATGCCAGGGCCCCAGGGCTGCCAGTGAGCAGCTCAACTGACTGGAGAGGCTGAAGATACCTCACCTCAGATACACACCCAGAGAGAGCTCAAGTAGCTTACAATTTTCCCTGCTCCCTCCCAGCTCCATGGCTGCCTGCACGGATCCTAGTTTTCCTGGGTGGAAAACTCTCAGGATGGCCCCAGACCCAGAAAGTGGTGAGGGATCTAAATCTAAGCAAAAGCTAGTTGGCAGCTGGTCAGCAGTGTGTTCCTCAGGGCTCCAGGCTGGAGCCTGCTCTGGTTAACATGTTTATTAGTTATCTGGATGAGTGGATCGAGGGCACCCTCACACAGTCTGCAGGTGACACGAAGTTGTGTGGGAGCAGGAACATGCTGGAGGGCAGGAAGGGTCTGCAGAGGGCCCTGGGCATGCTGGAGCCATGGGCTGAGGTTTAAAAAGGTCCTGCCCTTGGGCCAGTCCAAGCCCAGGCACTTCTGCAGGCTGGGGCAGAGGGGCT